>KN469806.1:9288-40500 GCA_000787095.1 Periophthalmodon schlosseri
AACAACTCCTTTGATGTTTTCCAGTCAGGTTTTAGACCCAACCACAGCACCGAGACTGCTCTTATCAAGGCGACAAACGACATCCACCTGAACACTGATGCAGGAAAAGTCTCAGTCTTGATCCTGTTAGATCTGAGTGCTGCCTTTGACACTGTTGATCATGGGATCCTCTTACATAGACTAGAGGACTTTGTGGGCATCTCTGGTACTGCACTAAACTGGTTCAAGTCCTATCTAGAAAACAGAGAGTACTTTGTTGAAATGTGTCTCAGATAAAATGTCAATCCGAGGACCCCTTTTGTTCAATCTCTACATGCTGCCGTTAGGCCAGTTAATACGCAGCAACAATGTGTCCTACCACAACTATGCAGATGACACTCAGATCTGTGTCTCACTGGCAGTAGGTGAATATGGACCAGTGGATTCACTCTGCCACTGCATCCAACAGATCAGTGTGTGGATGCAAAACAAATTTCTCCAGCTAAACTCAAGATAGAAGTCATAGTCATTGGCCCACAGAAACAAAGAGAAAATGTCAGCAGTCACCTCCAGTCTCTCTCTCTAAAATCTTCAAATCAGGCTAGAACTCCACGGGTAGTAATGGACTCATATTTGAACTTTAACAGTCACATCAAATCAATAACATCTGCAGCTTTTTACCATCTAAAAAACATTGCAAACACAGACAGGTTTTTATTCTACACTCTTCTCTTTTAATGTTAATTTTATTCATGTTTTGATTTGTTGTATTGTCATTTTAATGTCTTTCTTAGTCTGTAAAGCACTTTGAATTACTTTGTGTATGAATTGTGCTTTACAAATAAACGTGCCTTGCCTTACGTTTGTTTCTGTGTCTAACTTTGTGTGTGTGAGACACTAGTTTAGTTATGTTTTTGTGTCTCCTGTTGGTTTGTCACTCGAATCTGTAGGTTTATGTGACTCATGTTTATTTTGGGACACTCGTTTGATATTGTGTTAGGTGTCCCTTATTTTGTCACTCGTTTTACCAGACCTTAATAGACTGTAATAGACCTACGTGACTAGTTTTTTAGAGACGTGAAACTTGTTATCTGCTAAACCTGTTATTTTTGGTTTCTTAGTTTAGGTTCTTTTGTTAGGTTCTTTTTGTTTATACATTTTGCGTAGATATTTTATACTTTTTTTTTTTTACTTTGCCTTTTTATAATCCTGTACATTAAATTGCAACTTTATTTATACTATTTTAGCATCTTGTTTTTTTGTTACTTCCCTAACCCTGGCAGAGCTGGGTCGTAACATCTGTAGAGACAAGCAGGAGACACTTAAAGGTATTTTTGAGCAATTAACACCTGTAATTAAATAAGTGTTAGATAGGTTTAATGCCATACTGTGGAACATTCCAGCCAAAGCAATAACATCTTTTTGCTGCACCATGATTAAATAATTGCCACTGTAAATCCACAGGTTTTACTCCACCAAAACACATAAACTGTCAAATTGAGATCAGTGGTTTACAATGGAGAGCCTTTGGAAAGCAGAAGCCCTTAAGTTCCTTAAGAGTCTGGATTGCACAATCAGACCCTGCTTGGATTAACATTTTCAGGAAACATAAGAAGGATGTGAAGGTTTTGTTGTATGCTTTCTCTCAGTTTAGTTCTTTTATGGTTACACAGCCATATGTTACATTCATTAACATTACAAACTCGCAGCCAAAAAACAGGACCTAAAACATGGACTCAAAATTGTTTGTTTTAATGTCCAAACACACTTCTCGATAGGGATCCATAGTAATTAGAACACGGAACAACAAAAACAGTGAGGCGTACATTAAGTAACATAAGTAACATAGATTAACATTTAGACAGTTGCAGATGTGTACAAACTGTCCCAGTGCTCATTCACTGCTCCATCTCCTCCATCCCCAATAAATTGAAAATAAAATTTAACTACAACAACTGTTTTAAAAATGCCTGTGGCTCAAATGTACTATTAATGTTAATGCAAAATTTCCCAAAAGTTGCATTGTTTGTTAGTGTAGTGTAGGTCTTATAAAACAAGACTAAAATTGTTGAGAACTTGCAACCTATACATCTTTATGTAATTACTGTAAATGTCCGCCAGAGGGCGCCATACCTGAAACAAAGGCCTGCTCGTTGGGATCTGCAATGCTGAGCAGAGAGGCGCCCTGTTGTTTGCAGCTGACTTGAGCTTGGGACCAGGTCAATGCAGACTGAAAGTTTATCTGGTAATATGCTCCTGTCGCAGTGTTCTTGACCCAGTGCTCATTAGCTGAATATAAAAATCAAACACAAGAAAGCACCATAGAAATATTAGCTTTTTTGAGGAGAAGAAGGTTGAATAAATAACTACAACCACAAGCAAATTACAAAGTGACTAAATATGTGTTTCATTCTGCAGTTTTTTTCTCTATATCGCACATTTAAAATTGTTTTAGTTGATAAAATAGATAATCCTGCTTTAGGACTGTGTCAGTGGTAAATTTGTTATAGTGACAGACCTAGTTAGAATGTATTATTTAAAATGCAAACTCACATGTGGATGGACAGTAGCCCCACAGTTCGTGTTCATATTTCGTTTCAATGGCGCACCATGACCTCTTGATGGATGAGTCGTAAGTGGTGCAGTCTCCGTACCAGCGGTCTTTGTACATGAAGGGGAACATGCAGGGCTTCCCAAGCGCATTCCCCCCAATGCTGTACAGCTCTGGGGGAGAGAAAGAGACTTAAGTAGTTGGATTATTTAACACCTGTTAACATACATATAACATTCAAACTGAATTGCAAGATGGAGAATGCATAAGTAGATTAAACTGGATAATAATTAATGTACTGAGGATGCTCTATCTTTAAATAGAGAATAGAAGTCTTTTATTTTCAACACTCTTCAGATCTGAGTTAACAAAAGATGTACATTTTCTCATATTTTGCACTAATATTGAATGTGCATCACAAAACATGCCACCGCATCACCCAGGCTTATCAAAACACTGATCAGCAACCATTTGTTGCTATTCAGACAGCTATTTACATGCAAATAATCTGCTAATCTGATGGACAGTGACAAATTACAGTTTAAAGACAAATCCCAACAATTATTGCCGTCTGTCTGTCGATAATTAAATCTTATTATAATCCTTTGCTGTTTTTTTGTTACTATAGTATATTCTCAATATTTTATTTTGCAAGCCAAAACAACAAGAAACAGCAATTTGTACCACAGACTTGAAGTCCATCTTGTTCAAAACTTGAGACCCAATAAAAGCATCAGATGATACCAATTATTCAATCAGCCAGTGTAGGATTTAATATTTTTCTGGCCTGCCATGTGACTAGGCAATGCTTTGAGGGCCACCTGCAATCTCCACTGACAAGATGGTATATAACGCTCTTCAACAATACTTCATCGATTTGCCCTGCTAGATTTGCATTGTAATTCTGTCAATTCTCTCCAGTGTGTTTTTAACTTATTGTTTGAATGCCTTTATTTTATTATTATAGTTAGTATCTACTATAATTATTCAGTGTTTAATGTGCTGTGTTTTCTGTACCTCTGTGAGTCCTGGTGCAGGCTCCACTGTTGCTCCCTACTATGGTGAGGTGGTTGTTGGGCCCCAAAGTTCGGGACAGAGTTATGCTTTCATCCGCTCGTACCTCCACAAACAGATTCTGGCCTTTCAGTTCTAGCAGTGTATTATTTCGACATTCCCATTTCTGTAGCTCACTCTGATCATCACAGTCGTAAAGACTGACTTCGCTGCCCAGACTTTTGCCCTGGGCCCCAACGCACTTTTTGCTGGAGATCACAAAAAGTCGGTTCCCGGTTGTCCAGCGCACATCCACGCACCGGTTGGACCTCCTAGCCAGACATAAACCAGTGGCTTTGTTGATGAGCATGAATGGGGAATCTACAAGAGACAACAATAACGAAACATTATCTAAATATTTTCATGATCAAGGTTTTTATAACTGGTTATTATTTGTTAACTGACAAATTGCCATAATGGGCTTGATTGATAAAAAGTGGTATTATTATGTTATATAGAAGAGAAAAATACATTACCACCTGAAAGCCTATTCATGGGTTTCAACTTTCACCATTTAAAAGATAGGATGTTTTGTTTTGAGTTGTTATGGCAATAGTCCTATTTTTTTTTTTCTGAAAGCCATGGATAGAATTAAGGTCAATAACAAATGTATACAAAAATATCTAGTCCATAAGTCAATAATATGTTTAAATTACTAGCCATTTGGAAATATTGCTTAAAAATCCAACATATGTGCTGAACAGTCTAAATAAAAAACATAATAATTATTTGAGTATTAAATCCACAAATAGGGTTACATATCTTCTGCTGCTTTGAGAAAATGTATCAAAATATTGTAAATGTAAAAAAAAATACTATATCTAAGAAAAAATGTATTAGTGAAGTTAAATGTTGTGTTCTAATATTACAATAGTATGCAGTTGAATACAGTATTAAGAGGACTACAAATTATACAATTGAATGAATGTGTGAAAAACCTGTGGAAAAACATGCTCAGCTGATAGAGATCGCTATAGTCAACATACAGTAATTGTCCATATACAAACTTTGCAAGCCGATAGATACTTTACCATTTATACATTGAGCAGTGGGGATTAAAACCATAAAAGCAGCCAGGGTTATCCACTGGTCCAGCGCTCTCCTGATAAGCCCCATTGCAGCAAACATGGTCCATGCACTGCAGGCAGGAGACTTATGAGGCGGACCATCACAGAGACACAAACTTAAAATCACTGGCACCGCGTTTTTTTTTTCTTCTTCATTGAGAAAGTTTTGTCTTCCTGTTTACTTCCCATCCTCCACAGAAATGCTGTTTTCTTTGGTAGACATGACGCGGCACATTTGTAAGTTAAGGCTGAACGGAAGGTATGGGCTCAGTCATAGAGCAATAGCACATATGCAAATTATAAATAAACTTAATCTTAGTATCATTTGAAAGTAAATTAAAACAAATATGACATAATAGAAAAATATAAAATAACTTAAGACTCGTTCATTAGATAACTTGTCAATGAAAGCTTGAAGGTGGGTCCACTTCCGTTGAGAACCAGTGTTTTGAAATTCAAGGTACACTATGTAATTTTTGTGGTGGAGGGTCTGCCATTTGTTATTGCTTTGCCCGGAATGTTCCCCAATATGGTTATGCTTATAGTTACCTACGTTCATGGAGACAAAGAGGTGGTGCAACCAAAAGTTTCATGTCATATCTGTGGAGAGGCGACCCCGCTCACCATAAGAATGTGTTTTTCAAGGTAGTTTTTTAGTTATGGAGACAAGCAGATAGCGCCACAAAAGTTACATAGTGCACCTTTAAGATCATAGTGAATAATATAACATTGCATACAAATCCATTATAATAAAAAACTGAAAAACAGTTAAGCAGAGCCTATAGATAATGCTGATTGAGCTGTATATTGCTGCAGTCCAAAGATCTATACGTGTTAAATGTCGGTGACTGTCCTGATGTGGCTGTGATGTGCTGAACATCCTGTGCTCTTTGCAGTTACTCCTGTGAGTCATAGAGGCCTTTAATCAGAACGTTTCAACTGTGTTTTCACTTCCTCTGCAGCTTTTCTCCTTTTCAGGATAGACAAACAAGTAGTGCCTTAGTTGACTAATACCCAATAACCCAAGATTTGTAGAAAAGTGATAAAAGCAACCATTAAAACCATTATCTTTTCCATGGGCGATGAAAACTTAGCACTGTTGCCATTTAACATTTAACATCAGTATAAAATTATTTACATAATCAGTTATCATTACATAATATATACAAATAGAGTCTAACTGTGACATCAATTATCAATTAGAAGCATGGGCTAGTGTTAAATAAAAATATATCGCTGTCAGGTTGCCCCAGCAGCATTGAAGGATGGGTCAATGGGTTCACATTTTATTATAGTGAAAATAAAATACATCCCAATACTTCCTCACCTTAGAATGAGTAGCCTATATAGCAAGCTTCCTTCAACTGAAACTTATCCTTTATTAAAAAATACAATTTCATTTAAATCCATAAGCACTTCTGTCTTGAGTCCTAGTTCGCTATTTCTACAAAAGACTTTCAACTTGATATGATGTTGCAGTTTTAATGACATGATTACAGACAGTGCACCTGATAGTACACCTAGATCAACTTGTTCTTCTTAGCCTTCACCCTATACGTGAAAGTGTCAGATAAGGTCACCCTATCACCAATTATGTCCAAAGATGCCTATTAAAATCAAATTCAATTAAGATGCTGCTGATCAGTTTAAACAGTAACATTAATGACAGTAGTATATATACAATGTGAGATATTTGCTTTATAAAATGAATTAAAAGGAATTCAATTAGGCCATAAAACAGCTACCCTAGTGTTCTGTGGACTTTGGGATCCTAGATAAAGTTATGACTTCCTTGACGCTTTCACTGCTCTACAATAAAACGTGTACAAAGCGACCAAGGAGGTTAGCTAGGGATGAGCTCGATAGACTCATGCTAACAATTGAGAATTCATGCAATTCTGGCTAGACATGTGGGCATTTGTGATTATACTGCCTGGTAAGAGCTCTAGTATAATTTAGTGTAATTTTCTTTACTAGTCGACAGTGATTTGACAAAGAGAATTGAATTTACTGTAGCTATTTTGTTGAGGAGAAAAAAAATAATAATTTGTCCTTTTCAGTTTTTCTGGTTGCAGTGTCTCCATGTTCTGAGTTCAGCTGTTTGAGTGGAGGGTGTGTGCCATCTGTAGCGGTCTGTGATTTCAAAGAGGACTGTCAAGATGGATCAGACGAGGAGTTTTGTGGTATTGTTTCTGTTTTGTATGTAATAATTAAAGTTGCAATGCGTAATTTTTTCTGATACGTACGCCATCTGCTTGTCTCCATGGAGATGTTATTGCTTTGCCTGTAATTTCTAATGTATTGAAACAATCTATCTTGCATTTATTCAATTTATACTGCTAAAAATACCTTGAAAAACATGCATTCTTACTGTAAGCAGGCTTGCCTCTCCACAGATTTTATCTATATCTTGGTCTGTTAGCATCACCTGTCTCCATGGAAATAAAAAACTTAAATGCCGTTCAGTGTCACCTTTAAGAATTAGTTCATTAGTTACACAGAGTAGAATTTATAAAGCCCTATCATGAAAGATGTAGCCTGAGCCTGAATCATTATTAAAATATAATAAATGGTCAATAAATAGGTTGTGTCCACGTGACATTCTAAAATTACCTTTTAATTGCAGATTTGTTGACCTGTTTATGGTTAATATCTCTGGAATTACTGGGCCTATCTATATGAAAAACTGGCACAAAGCTCAACATCCTCATCCTTTTTTTTTGTTGTTTTTTTAGCAATACAATAGCTTAGTGATGCTGTTATTCAGCTTCAAAGACGTGATTGCTGTCAGCTGAAAGAAGTGTGTGGAGCCAATCTCTAACACATATTGATAAGGTTCAACATTTGTGGATCATAAGTTTAGATATTTCATCCAAAAACAGTAAATCTTCACAATATTGTCAAATCATCACATTATACAATATATAATACAATAAATAATGTTTAAATAAAGCTTTTACCCACCAATCTGAAGTTTCTCAGTTCAATCCCAGCCCCAGTCTTTTGGCAAGGCACTTCACATGCGTTGCATGTCCCAACCAAATATAAAAAATAAAATGTATTATCCCAGGAATAACTTTTTGTTTGTCATTTTAGTTATTTGCGGTGACAATATATTTTGTTGATGTTGTTTTTTAATTTTTAAACTATTTTATTTTGTCAGGGTCATGTGACTTTGAGCATCACTTGTGCGGCTGGAACGACAATTCAAAAGATGTGTTATACACCTGGATACGGCAAAGAGCCAATAGTAGCGCAGTGCCTGGATACGACCATACCACAGGGAGTCCATTGGGTACACTTCCTGTCCGGTCATAAACAAAACGTTATCAGTATCATGAATTTATTGTGTTGAGATAATGTATCATTTGATGATAAAATATGTTGTTGTTTATTTTTTCTATGTAGGATACGTGATGCAGATAGATGTCAATGAAGGAGCTGGCATGTTTCCAAAGGCTGTTTTAGAGTTTTCTGTTGAAAAAGTATTGGGTATTGGATGTTCACTCAGGTACTTATTGATATAGTTCAGCATGCATTTCCAATTTATGAAAGATTAAAATAATACAATAATTGTCACAATAATTTAAGCCATATAATGCAAAACTTTAATGAGCATTTTATTGCATTATATTGGTTTTCCCTCATTTTTCACTTACACAGAGTATTTTGATTGACTCATGTCTCGTAAAGTAATCCTGCATTGTCCTGGATTGGAAGCTTGAGTGCTCAGTGTTTTTGCCTACCCACCTATCCCTGCTCACAGCTTGGCCCTTACTTGCAATTATCCAAAAATTGTAGACTTTGGGTCATACAAAAGGACTAAAAAAAAATCTTGCTTTTTAAATGTAACAAATCTGTTGCTGGTCATGGTGAAGTGGCACTATGAAGGAGCAGTTTTGAACAGGAAGTCATTGGTCCCGTTTCTATTATTAAGCGGTTTTAGATCAATATGGAAGTGTACAATGAACAGCATGTGAAATAATGACCAATGTATGTTATAGTTTGTTATCAAATACCAAAAAAAGCATTACAACTCTTTCATTTCAGATTTTGGTATCACATATATGACACAGAGACCCATGCTATATCAGACCTGGATATAAAAATAGTGAGAGGATCGAGTGAGAAAGAGTTGTTGTCCATTTCAAAAAGAAAAACAAATGGATGGGAAAATGCAACAGTTTTTATCGGGAATCAACCGAAAGGATACAAGGTCAGTACTGATTGTAGAAAATCCAAATATTTTCGGTAATTAAGTAGTATTATATTAGTACCTTCTTTAACACTTTTATAATTCTATGTTCTAAACGGATTCTTCTCAGCCTCATTGAAAGGCTATAACTCACCCCAAGTCCTCTCAAATATGGTTTATCACAGGGCTCGGTGTTAAGACCACCGTTATTTTCCATTTATTTACTCCCACTCGGCACGTTACATGAATAGCATATAGTCACCTATTATCCAAAATCGATTTTTTTAGAGCTTTTAACCATGTTATAGTTTTTTTCTCCTTTTCATTTACCCTCTCGAGGTTGTATTTAGTGTGATTCATCAGTGTTTGAGTAATCTTTATACCCCCACTTTCACCGCCACCGGTATACACCCACTGCTCTGTACTTACTTTGTTCTCCAATTTTATTTTCTTAATCATTGATATGTGTCGGATTCGGCAACATCGCATAGTCATATTGATATAAATGAAAAAAAAACAAAACATCTGTTACTCGCATGCTAGTATGATCTGCAGTAATCCATAGGAGATGCCGACAATTGCATCTCTCTTTGTTGTGATGGCGTTTACTGCAGTGTCATCTCCCATTGGGCACCGCAGTTTTCTAACGTGGAAGTCTGCGGACTTGTATCTTTTATTAAGTAATTTTAGATAAATATTGCAATTTAAAATGTGCAAATTCTAACATAATGACTTCAGGCAATGTTTAGCTTTACTTATCTGCTTATCTCATTCTCATCTCATCCTCACCCTCCTCGGGTGGTCTCATTATTTTTCCATGCTCGGATCCTCTACCTCTTTGCTGTTCCTAGTACTGCACTTTTCTGGATTGAGATGTCTGATGTTTTTCCTGGGATCTGCTGTAGTCTTCACCTTCCAGACCTTCTCCAGCTCTTCTTCGAGCCCCTGGTATTTTTCTAGATTCTCGTGTTCCTTTTTCCTGATGTTCCCAGCACTTGGTACTGCAATGTCTGGGCCTCTATTGCTCTAATGCTCAAGGCCTGCTCCTGTGCAGCCAGGATGACTGCCACTGTGTTGTCCTTCGGCCACTTCAGTTATGTTCTAGTGGTACACCCCATGTAGGGACTTGTCCTCCCAAGATGGTACCTCCAGCACCTCTTCCACTGCACTCCACTGTCTGAGACATTCGCTGAGCATGTCATCTGTTGGGGCCTTGTCCTTGATGTACTTATGGAGCTCGGATGTTTCATCTTGGACAGTGACTCTCACACTCACTAGCCCTCGGCCTCAACCCTTACGGCTTGCGTACCGTCTCAGGGTGCTGGATTTGGGATGGAACCCTCCATGCATGGTCAGGAGGTTTCGTGTCTTAACATCTGTGGTCTGTATCTCCTCCTTTGGCCAGCTTATGATCCCTGCTGAGTATCTGATTACTGGCAAGGTATAGCTGTTTATTGCCTGGGTCTTGCTCTTGCCATTGAGCTGAATTCTTAGGACTTGTTGGAGGTATTTGGCTGTGGACACTTTCCTTGTTGACTCTTCAAGGTTGCCATTTGCTTGTGGGATAGCAAGGTACTTGTAACTGTCCTCAGTGTCTGCTATTGCTCCTTTTGGAAGTGAGACCCCTTCTGTGTCGACTACCTTCCCTCTCTTTGTCACCATCCGACTTCACTTATCAAGCCCAAATGACATTCTAACAGCACAGACATTGGAATGTCATCCGGGCTAGTGTAGTGTAGTCGTTTGTGTGTGTGTGTGTGTGTGTATTCCTTGGACATTTCCCTTTATCTTTGGACATTTCCCTTTATTGGTTGTAATGTTTTTTCTTTCTTTTACCCCACAGCTGCAATTTGTTTCCCAGCGTCCCTTCGGGGGCCATAGCGATATAAAGTTGGATGATATCTTGTTTAATAATTGTGGCATGGACGACATACCTCCAGCTTCAGATCAGCTGTCTTGTGACTTTGAGAAAGATACATGCTCTTGGTATCATGACTACACAGCCAGCCGTTTGTGGGACAGGAGTAAATTGCAGTTTGAGGTCAACCCTGAAGTTACTGGTTTGCTTTTTTCTAATATTACAATACGTTATCATATTATTATTTCATGGTGTTGTTTAACTGTGACTGTTGTTATTCTTTCAGGTTACCATATGTTAATAAAGGCTGAGAGAAATCAAAATATCAATTCAACAGCAAGACTTGTTGGCTTTCCCCGGTCGGCACAAAAAGGCCTCTGTGTCAGTTTTTGGTACCATATATTTGGCAGGAGTATAGGTATACCTCAAACTATAACACTGATGAATATTATCCAAGTTAAAGTCAAGTTACTGCTATTTGTATACATTCATTGACTACTCTCTTCTAAACTCTAGGGTCATTAAAATTTATCACCAAACATCCTGGTGAAGAAGAAACAGTTGTGTGGATGAGAAGTGGGACACAGGGAAATAAATGGAGATTTGCTGATTTGACTTTTCAAAGTGACGAACCAATACAGGTATTTTTGGATAATGTTTTGCTTTTATTTCTCCCAAAGCAGTTGTATAAAACATCGCTTACTGGTTGCCAATCTTATAGTAATACAGTGACTATTTTATGGCACTTCACAAGTTCAAAAGTATAAGCACCACAGTAAACCAAAGAACGTGTTTTCTTAAACATGCAATCTAATTTATTCATGTTTTAGTTAGCTTAGCTTTTCTTGACTTCTACCATTGCCGAGATAGTTTTTTTGCTATTTCTCTGACTACATTTGATTTAATGTTGTTCAGGTTTGTAACTACTGTCCAATTGTAAAATCATTCCCAAAGGTTACACATTTTATTATTTTTGTTATTTTTCAAGGTTTTTAGCAATTAAAAAACCTGTCATTTAATTTATCTAACATAGATAATGCCATACTGTACTGTATATACCATATAGGCAAAGCAATAACATCTCAGTGGAGGAAAGCAGTTACATTGTGCACCTTTTAAATCAAAGTTCTTTTTCACTTTTTTACAGGACTTCATACAAACAAGTATATTTCATTCTACACTGTTTATTTTTCTCATCTCTAATGTTTCAGTTTATAATAGAAGCAGTGGTAGGGGGGACAGAGGGGAGCATATCCATAGATGACATTGTGGTGTCCCACGGATTAAATGGCTCCTGCCCTGCGGAGAGAGAGTGCACCTTCCAGGGGTCTCTGTGCGGCCTTCAGCCTTTTGGAGGTTTAGGCTGGACCAGGGTCAAAGGGAGCATATTACCAGCTAATGCTCCAGGACCAGAGGCAGATCACACCCTGGGGACGGACCAAGGTTAAACCATAGTTTTAACAATAGACTTTTTTTTTTTGTCAAACCATTTCTTCTCTCTGGCTAAGATCTGTACCTCACTATCCTCAAAAGAGTGGTTAGTGGCTTTGGGGGGGAGTTAAAGAAGCAATTTTTGTTAGGAAAGACAATCCTTCCATAAACAGGAATGGGGGCCTGAGACACAATCTCTCACAAATCTATGATTCCATCCTCAGACCCAAAACAAATAGGAACAAAGAGAACAATAGGGGGTCGTTAAAGGTTGAATAGGTTCGTTAGGCCGAAACTGGAGACAATAGGTGTTTACAGTTTCAGTGTAGTTAGCCCCTCCCTTCAGGTAGATATAAGGCAGTGTCCACCAGCAATCTGACTAGAACTAAAGAAGTGGCTTGGATGAGCAGCGAAACGTCCAGTTGACAGATTTAGACTTCATCTTTTGCTATGGATCATGGACGACTGAGGGACTACACAGATAACTAATCAGAATAATCAGTCAGCATTTTTCATCTTTAGGTTTCAAATGTTTTGACTTAACACAGTAGAAGTAGCAAGGAGTGACAAAAAAATATAATAGCACTGGCTTATGGTTATGTGGCAGTCAATTTGTATTACCATTTTTTGTATTTGTATTTCTGCCTTGTCCAGTGTATTAAAACTAAATTCCTTACCTGTTATGTAGGTTACTACTTGAGTTCTGAGTTGTGGAGTCTTGCAGCGGGGTCTAAGGTGTCTGTGATGACAGCGGACATGGGGCCCACTGCAGCAGGTGGAGAGTGCCTGATGTTCTGGTACCACATGGGGGGACTGGGCGATGGTGAAATAAATGTTTATATTCAAACCAATGAAAGTGGCACAGAGCTGGTCCGAGTGTGGAGCAGACAGGGGGATCAGGGGAGCCACTGGAGACATGGGAGAATCACACTGCACAGTCCAAATCACCAGTTTAAGGTAAATTCATATTTCTGTAATTGTTTAAAGATCCGACATTTGTTTAAGATTTGTAAGGACTTTTGAACAGCTAAGCATTGGCATTTCAGTTTTATAATTAAAGAGATCAACATTATTAATTATTTTCACTGCACAATTAGTTTATGGATTTAAGTTTTTAATTTCTCGCTCCCTCATTCTTCACCCCCATTTCACATGTACATTTGTCACATTCATTAAAGCTAGTGAGCCAAAAATATACATTAAAATAAAATATTTAAAATTGTAAAGCAACTTTTCTTGATTTGCGTGAAATGTAACCCCAGTACCACATTAAAAATGAATATCTGAGACAAGCAGGTGGTGCTACCAAGCCAAGTTATTCAGCAATCAGTATAGAGGCAAGTGGAAGAATCCATGTTTATCCAACATATTTTTGAGCAACAAAAGCATATTAATAATTAAATAAATGCAAGACAGATAATGCCACACTATGGAACAATTTCCAAGTAAAGCAGCAACATCTCCATGGAAACATGCAGATGGCAGACCCCTACAAGAAAATTACATAGTGTAGTTTAAAATAATATTTTAAATAATTAGAAAATGAGAAAACTAAACCATTCATTGCCAGCTTTTGAATTGCAGGTGATATTTGAGGCAGTGGCAGGTCCTGAACCAAAAGGAAATATTGCTATAGATGACCTGATTGTGTTAAATGATGCCTGTCCACCTCACGGTCAGTAGGGAATGCCTAGTTTTGCTTCTCTGCATTCTCTAAATATGGTAAACTAAATAGTACTTATACAGGTTTTTGTGACTTTGAAATGGACTTCTGTGGATGGGTCAACAGTCCACCCATCGAGTCTGGACTGCACTGGGACTGGCTCTCTGGACACAGTTTGAGAAATTCATTTATCCCAAGTCGAGATCATAGCCTTGATTCACGATTTGGTAAATACTTGCTATATATATTACAGAAATGCTTATTGCTAATCGCTTATTTTTTATGAATCCTAATTCATTTTAGTCTTGACGGTAAAATGTTTGTAATGTTGTAATAGTAGATAGTCCTTGGTCCATATTTCTTGTTTTCCTGTATTGTGCAGTGTGCAAACCTGTGTAACATTGTTTATAGTCAATTAACTTCCAATCCAATTCATAAATCAAAATCTGTATCTTTTTATTACACTTCCTAGGCCATTTTGCTTTCTTCACAAATACTAAACCCAATGAAACAGCTCGACTCGAGAGTGAATTGATGGACTCAGTGGAAAAAGCCTGTTTGGAGCTGTGGCACTACTCATTAGATTGGATAGCTGACTGTAAGTCACTAGACACTACCAACATAACCAAAGTCTGTAATAATATACATCATGCATTTTTAGACAGTGCAAATATATGTTTTTTATTTGAATGTTTACATTTGTGCCACTTTATAATAAAAACACCTTAATTAGCCTAAATAATGTATAAACAAAGACATCATTCATATGGAACACATTGTTTATTAAGAATTATTCTCGTTTATTAACCACTTATTAAAGGGTTATGGTATTAATTAATTATTAAGCATGAATCATTCTTAATTGACTATGTGTTCAGTATGAATTAAGTCCTTGTTCATTTTTTCATTAAGGCTAATTAAAGTGTAGTTACCAAAAAATCTAGTAGTATCAATAATAATAGTAGCAATAACCAAAAAACATACAATGATGTTATGCTTGTGCAAGTTCAGTTCAGATCAGTATCTCAAAAGGTTAGAGTGACACATATCCACAACCCCTCTAGTCCTAAGAACATACACATATAATTACTTGTTATTACTTGTTGGTTATAAATATATGGGATACGTTATACTGGATCAAGTATGTATGTAAGTAAGTATGTAAGTATTATGTAACATTTGTGTGATTTTCTTCTACATGACTTTTGTGTTTATTTTTTGTCTTCAGATCCTTCACACTTTATTTTGACTGTTCTGATCAATGAAAACAATTCCCTTCGTCCCCTGTGGAGCATAAATGGATTTTTGAACAACTCCTGGATCCTTGGTAGAGTGGATTACATGGCATCTGGGCAACACCAAGTAAAACATATATTAACATAATATTCTCATATAGAATACCATATTTACACATTTATTCATTTATATTTTAATGGTTGTTGCAGATTGTTCTTGAGGCCACTTGTCCAAAGTCAGATTGTGGCAGCATTTCTCTAGATGACATCCATATTATAAGAGATATTTCCTGCAGTGACTTGATCCCAACAACAACCGCTTTTCCTTCAACCACCCCTGCCCCTCCCTTTGCCATGGACTGTACTTTTGAACAAGGTCACAATCTTCCTCAAATGTATTTTACCGAAAACCAGATTCATCTGATCATTAGTCACTGGGCGTATTGTTTATAAGGCAAATTGAAAGTAAAATGAAAGACTCTAGAGAAACCGTTTTATTCTTAGGAAATTTGTACATTCATTCCCAGTAAGATGACTAATGTTTCATGATGCATAGGCCTAGCAATCTCAGCAATTTTGTTTAATTTCTCAAAAATCTAATCAATGACATCTTCATGGAAAAAGCACATATGCCACTTGCTTGTCACCATGAAGATGTCATTGATTTGCCTAGAATTCCACAGTATGGCATTAAACTTGATGGAGACAAGCAATTGATGAGACTAGGCCAAGTTACAGGTCAGGTCTCTGGAGAAGTAACTGTAAGAATGCTTTTCAAGGGATTTTTGAGGAATAAATACACTCGTAAATTACTAAATGTCATATGTTTAATGCCATACTGTGTAACATTAAAAGCATATCCACAACTCAGTGGAGACAAGCAGGTGGCGTACTCTCCCCCTGGAAACGTTTTGCAGTGCACCTTTATAAACCATACAAATGTTGTCATTTTCACATAGATTTTAGGTAAGATTTTTAATATATATAGTGGACTGGTCATAAGATAAAAAATATTTTAGCTATAATCCTGGAAATCACTGTTTCTGTTATCAACAACTCCTCAATTTGTGTTGAAAGTTAATGAATTTTCTTGGATATTTGTGTCTTAAATATACAGGACTGTGCACCTGGGTTCCAGAGGTTGGTGCAGCTATCAATTGGACTCTTACGAATGGACTTAATATTGATCACCCATGGCACGGGGCTCAGTATGACCACACTGTTGGAAATAATCAAGGTATTTATGTATTTATTTATTTATACTTTATTCACATTGGTTTAAAAAAAAATATTTGATTTCTTCAGGTTTCTATTTACTGTTAAATGGATCTGGCTCTGAAGATGGTGAGAAGGCCTCTATCTCCACCGCAGTCCTGGAGGTTTTCTCAGAGTTTTGTGTTGAATTTTGGTTTTACATGTCGGGGCCTGCTGTGTCCTCATTGGATCTGCTCATTCAGACTGTAAGTGTGGTTTCATCCATTTTTTAATACTTTTCTGTAGCAAGAAATTGTATATTACATTTACTATATCCATGTTTTGGGCAGTAAAAAAAAAAAAATCTGAGACAACATTGATTAGGAAACTAATTAAAGGTATACTGTACAGCTTTTCTAGTGGGGGTTCCCCTACTAGCTTGTTTAATTGAAGATGTTATTCCTTCACCTGGAGATATTCCACAGTATGGCAAGTTAAACTTATCTATCTTGCATTTATATCAGTGTTACTAGTGTTTTTATTGCTCCAAAATGAACTGAAAATCGCCATCCTTATTGTGAGCAGGCTCGCCTCGCCACAGATCTGATCTGTAATTTGGCAAGGTGGGTCCATCTGGTTTTCTCCATGGAGATAGATATGTTTATTGTTGGCATACTGTGGATCATTCTAGGCAAAACAATGGAAACAACAGTAGTAGAAGCAAGTGGTAAGAAAAGTTAAGTAAAACCAAGTTTTTTGTTTTTTTTTCTAGGAGTCTTCTGACTTGTTGGTGTGGACTCGAGATGGAACTCAGGATCGAAAGTGGATCAAGTCTCAAGTAAATATTAGCAATAATGAGATAAAGAAGGTACCAATCTTTTTTTACTTACCACTTATATACAAGTATTTATGCACAACAAAATGCTTAATTACTAATATATTATGTTTCAATCCACAGCTCTTGTTCAGTGCTTATAGAAACAAGGACAGTGAAGGTTTTATTGCTATTGATGACATTACAGTGAAGAGCGGAGTTTGCCAAAATCATGGTAAAGTTTATTTTTCTTCATGTTACCATCTTCTATAGATATTATCAATGCAAATATGTCTAGTGCATTTTTATCAAGGAGAGATGGGATAATATTTTTATTGATTAGTAAAATAAAACTGCAAAATTAGTCAAATTGAAAACATTACTAGAGTAATCTGCAAGGGTCTGATGACTTTTTGTCTTGTCTTGTTATTGTATTTTTATATCTGTTCTTTTGTTTTCAGACGTGTGTGGTTTTGATGCGGACTGGTGTAATTTTGAAAATGATGCCAGTAAGGTTGGACGGTGGAGTCGAACAAAAGCTAAAAAGACAACTCCAGACCACACATACAGAACTGAACATGGTGAGTCAATTGTTACTGTTACTCAAAGACAAAAATCGTCTTGTAAGTGTATGACTCAAGATTCCAGTATGTTACTGGAAACTGGAAATCAATATTAAATCATTGCATCATCATTTACTCGCAAGCATTATTATTCATTGCAAGGAAATATGCATTTATTATCAGTACTAGTTACGTATTGTCATGTGTCATTTTCCAGGTTTTTACATGAATGTAGAGTTGTCAGACTCAGCCAAACCTGAAGTGGCTCAACTCTTCACTCACGAGCTTCCAGCAGCTGCAGAGATGTGTGTGCGTTTTTGGTGAGTTAAACACATGTAACATAGTACTGTGCAAGTCGAAAGTCTGTGTGAACGAAACTGACTTTCAGGAAGGGCATCTGGCATAAAAAACATATTCCCATTGTGTTACTTTGAAAGTCATCTTACACCAGATGCCAAATTTATTTCAGGTTGACTTGAGCTTTAGATACGTAATTTATGTTGCACACTGTTTAGTTTTAGTCAGTTATGAATTTGTAAAAGATTAGTCCAGGTTAAGTCTCAGTTTAAACCTGAGGAGGTCCTTTATTTTGAAATTGTTCATGAAAAGAACGAATAAGAGCTGACTGAAAAAGTATACCCAATTTAATTAGCAAAAGGGGCCTGAATGACTATTTTAAGTAGGACTCAGGAAGAGTGCACACTTAGGGTAGCGCAATAGACCTAGCCTACAAACAGAAACTGTAAACAATAGGTGCTTTTAGTTCCAGTGTAGTGAGCTCCTCCCTTCAGATAGATATAAGGCAGTGTCCACCAGTATCTGACCAGAACTAGATAGATATAGGCAGTGTCCCCCAGTATCTGACCAGAACTAAAGAAGCGGCTTGGATGAGCAGTGAAACGTCTTCACGCCTACAACATTTTGTCCAGTTGACAGAATTTATATTTTTCTTTTACTATGGATCAGACCTGAACGACTGAGGGATTAGATATCCAATTTAATTGCTACTTTAAATACTTTAAATACTTTAAGGGATGTATCCAAAACTCATTGTATTCATGTCAAACTACGATATTTATTGCAATCATTGCGTTTGATAACAGTATCTAATTTTAAAATATGTTTAAAATATGTTAAAATATGTGTAAAATATTTTTACGTTTTTTTCTAGGTACCAGTTGCCTGCAGAGTCCTCTAACACTCTTGCTATCCATTTGTTCTGGAGTGGAGAGTTGCATGAAAAGCTCTGGGAATCTTCTAGTTCAGTGTCTCTGAACTGGGAGGTGGCCGAAGTTACTGTGTGGGCACCTGCCAAGTTTCATGTAAGGCCTCAAAATGGTCACCATTCATCATTCTTAATAGCACATAATGCTATATTGACAGAGTTTTGACAGATAAACAAAAAATACAACACATAGGCAAAAACAATACAATAAAACAATAAAACACCAAGATATTCTGTCTAGCTAGAATTAAATGCCAGGGAGGGGGTTTTAGTATAGTCTTAAACTTTGCTACAGACTGCGAGGATCTGACAGGCAGAGGGAGTCTGAGTGCAGATATTTAAATACAATCAATAACATTTTGAATTGCACCCGATATGAAACAGGGAGCCAGTGCAGGTTGCACAGCACAGCTGTGATGTGCAACCTGTGCTCTCGTCTTTTAGTTTTTGTCAGCAGACAAGCTAATTATATCATCCACTCTACACATATCTTTTTCCTGTATTTTTAGGTAGTGTTCAAAGGATGTGATGTGCCTGAAATGACCTCTACAGTGAAGATAGATGATGTCTCTATAACAAAGGGAGCTTGCAGTCCTAGAGGCAGCTGTGATTTTGAGTCAGGCCATTGCACTTGGGTCAACCGTCCCATAGAAGGAGGACATGATTGGGTTTTATCCTCTGGAGGCATGATGGGCCCACCAACCGACCACACCACTCAAACTTCTGATGGTACGCTACTATATCTATATCTATATCTATACATACATACATACATACAGTACATATAGTAAGAATACTATGCATTTAAACAATTACTGGGAAAACCCAGATGATGTCATGTATTTGGAAGCTTCTGATAGGTTTATTGACAACATTTAAGTTAATTAGAGACACACCTGTGGATATATTTTAAGGCACACCTGAAACAAACTGCTTCTTTGTGTAAGATCATGGGAAAGTCTAAAGAAATCAGCCAAGATATCAGGAAGAGAATTGTGGACTGGTTCATCCGTGGGTGCAATTTCCAAATGTCTGAAGGTGCCACGTTCATCTGTTCAAACAATTATATGCAAGTATAAACACTATGGGAATGTCCAGCCATCATACCTCTCAGAAAGGACTGTGTCCTGGAGATGAACATGCTTAGCATATGTGTCTTTTTATATAGCGTATGTAAACTTCTGGTTTCAACTGTATACATATATTTGTCTACCACAATATAATAATGCAGATTTTCCACAAATTGCTTTAAAGGTGTACTATGGAACTTTTCTGGAAATGTATGACAATATTATTGATTTGCCTGGACTGTTGCATGGTATGGCAATAAATGTATCTATTCTCCATTTATTCAATTACTGCTTTTTTATTGCAAAAAATACCTTAAAAAAGGTGTATTCTTACTGTAAGCAGGGTTGCCTCTCCTTAGATCTGACATGTAACTTGGCCTAGTGGTGCCAAGATAGATATGTTTAATGCCATACTGTGCAACATTCCAGGCAAAGCAATACAATCTCCATGGAGACGAGCAGGTAGTGGACCCTCCAGAAGAGTTACAAAACCATTAGATTTGCCAATACCAACTATAGTCTATTGTCTATGATGTTGTTCCAGGTTTCTTTATCCCCCACTTCTGTTTTCATTCTCTCACTTCCTCTGCGCGATATTCAAATTTTTTTACTTCAAACTACTTCTTACTTACTTTCAGTAACAAATACATTTTTTTCTGATTCTTTTACTTGTAGGTGTGTTTTTGTTGAGCTCTCCACAGCACCTGGATCACAGTAGCAGAGCACAGGTAGTTTCTGAATGGATTCTACCCCAAGAAACTTTGTGCCTCTCCTTTTGGTCCTATATGCAGAGGTAGGTAGTACACAGTTACATTCAGTCAGTACATTTACTTAGTACATTGTTACTATTGTTGATTTTTTTACTCCAACTTGAGCAACATTTTACAGTGTAACAGTACTCTTACTTGTGTAAAAGTTTTGGTTACTCTTGGTGACAAAATTTCAAATAATTGCCTAATTTACAATAGTAAATGTAAAAAAATGATTTTAACATTTGTTTCTTGCGCAGCTCCATCAGATATAATTCTTTTTTTTTGTGGTCTATCCTCAAAATGGAAATAGAAGAGATTTATATGGCTGCATGTTTACACAAACATGTAAAAAGATTACTTTACATCCCACTCAGATGCATTTTGGTATTATTTTTACAAAAGTGAAAAGTTAATTTTTGATCGTTACTTTAACTTAATTAAAGTAAATTTGTGAGCAAAATATCTGCTATCGACCACAGCAGCAGAGCTCATCAAATCCATATTAGCCCATCCCTAGTCTATCCTTTGAGAATACCAGATTTTATACATTGATTAAAGTTTTGTCTTTCCAATTTCAGTTACTTCAAATAATAAATTAAATGTCACACGCAGACACTATTACTTGAGTAGTTGATTCCCCAAACATTTTACTCTTACTAATTTAGTAATTTGGTGGACCATGTCTTTGTACAATTTTGACTACTCTACCTCTGCCTTTATGGGAACCAGGTTAGCAGAATCACCCGTAACCGTTTCACAAATATACAGTATGCAACAGCACAGAGGATGCGTTCTATCCTGTTAGAAGGCCTCAGTTTCCTCCTATACTTCCTTTTAAAACTGTGCACTAAAGTCATTCGGCCGTGAATCACCTGCTTCTCTTTGTGCAACAACTATCAGTGGTAAGAGTCAGAGAAAGCAGTCTGAGAAATGTTTTGCAACGTTTTTCAACAGCTAACAGCAAAGTCCAGTGAAAACCAGGCCAGGGATGGGACGAGACCTTATATGTTTACATTTGGTACAGAAAAAAAATGTACCATTAATTTTAGGGTAGGCCTGCATTTAGTAATGTCAAACTAACTGCTAATTTGCATACTTGTAAGTCGTCAGTTTGGCATTAATTTGTATGTATGTAGTTTATTTGGCTGCTAATTAGACATAACTAACACTTTCTTATTAATAAACTCCTTAATGCTGCTTATTAGTATGATCTTTGTATGAGTATGATTTTTGTACATGAGTTATGATCCTAATAGGCTTTTGGTAATAAAGGTGTCACAAGAAATGTAGTTTTTCTTTATTAATGTTTATTCATGTGGCGACCCCCGCATACAGTAACAATTGTCAATTTTGTTCAAGGTATTTTTTGCAATATAAGCAAGATAAGTTTAGCAGCATACTGTGGAACAAAGGAAAAGGCAAAGAAATAAGATTCTTCACTAGTGTTGTAGAATAAATTGTTATAACCTGAGAGTTCCAGAGAAAAGGCACGATGCTGGAGTTCTAACACAGGAGAAGTTTATTTACCACGGGACCCAGCACCTAGAGTCATGAACCCTCACAACACTGTGATAATGTTGTCCATTCTAGTCTAGTACCGTCCAGTCTGGCTATGCTTCTGTTGTAGGGAGTATTATACCTCTGGTGATGGAGGCTAAGGTAACAAGGCTTGAGCTGGCAGTGAGTGCCCTTTGTATAGCACAGAAATTGAATTTCTCTAACAACTAGAAAAGTTACATAGTGCACCTTTAATTAAACAAATTAATATAAGAAAACTGCCACTGTAGTTGTCAAATCTAAATTTGTTTCTTGCTTTTTCTGTTTAATGCTTTTGTCAGTGATTCTGGGGCGTTGCAGTTAAAAATTCATTCAGGACAAGTGGAGAAGGACCTGACATTTAACATCACTAGTGCTCACGAATGGACCAGGTTCTCTCATGTTCTCACAATGAACAGCAAGCCTTTCCAGGTTAAACAATAACCATTCAAGGCACTGTACCTGAGTTTTACCATCTTAAAAACATGAAAAACAGAACTAGTTCATTTTAAATGGTTTGCAGTGGTCCAAAGTTATCCCTCACATACCAAAATTCTGAGCATCCTAATTATTCACTGCAATGAGTTTATAAGCGCTTTTCCAAACTCTCAGAGACCAGAGTGGAGTTATGCTGTGACAGTAACACTAACAACTACGAGTATGCTAACAGTGCACTTCCTGATTATTGGACAATAAAAAACAAAATGCTCTCTAATTAGATGCACACAGCATGCAGCAAGCAAGATCTGCTCATACAATATATCTGTCCTGGGGTGAGACATATTTTGCTCACATACATGGAAAAAAAAATCTGGTACAGGGCCTTTAACACTGTCACTCTCTGTAAGGTCTTCTTGGTTGTTTGACTCATTCTCTTTGGTACTATAGTTGCTGATAGAAACTGAAACTAAACCAACAGGATACATTGCCATTGATGACATCAGTATTAGTCCAGGTCTATGTCAAGGTACAGGTGTAAATGTATTCAGACTATATAATTCATTGTATTTTTGTGTGTTAATTGTATTCTCTATTTTACTTGCAGGTAATGAAAGCACTCTAGAGTTTGTCGGCTGCTCTTTTGAAAACGATACCTGTGGCTGGCAAGATACAAGCAATGGACAGTTAAAATGGGTCAGAGACAATGGGACTCTTACTAATAGGCTAGGTACAAATTCATGCTATTAACACACTCTTTTACCAGTTGCTTTGCTATATAGAAAAAGTACAGATTTTTACCTTATTGTTGTTTGTTAGATATTGGGTGTTTTATGTCTTAAAGTTTTGATATTACACTGCCAAAAAGTTTAGCTCTGTAATATAAATCCGGGAAAAGAAAGGACTATGAACTGAGTTTTAGACAATCACAGCAGCAATTGGCTGAACAATGAAATCGCACTAATTACCAAAATATCAGCAATACACCTGGTTAAAGCATCTGCATTTGAATGTGAATTTCTCCCATATACGTTTTAGCTTCTCTCCACCCACATGTTAAATATTATGATGTCATGTGAATGCAACTTGTAATTTGTGTTGTATATGCAGACACTTATTTAATTTGACAAACTATTGTTATAATCACTAGAAATTTCAAATTCAGCTTAATTCTATTGCAGTGTTATTTATTAGCTTTTTTTTTTAGGTTGGTACATGACAGTGAAAGAGATGCGTGCAGAGTATGAGAGTCCGGCTGTGCTGCTCAGTCTTTTAATGCAACAGGCTTCTGCTGAGTGCACTGTTCACTTTTACTACAACATGTACGCACAGGGTAAGTGTACTTCAAATCTGATATGGACTTGACATTAACACATAGAGATATGCAAAATTAAAATATCAAGTGTATCGATTATGAATAAAACTATAAAAAATTACATAAAAAGGGACCATATGGTATAAAGTAATAATTCTCCCCTTTTTAATTTTAGAAAATATCTAACTTACAATGTGCAGTAATTTGAATATTTTGTTGCATTGTCAATATTGATACTGACTGTTTGAAGGATTTGTTCTTCCAGAAGAACATTTTTTAGAACACTTCATGAATAAGGCCCATTAACTTTTTCTACTTTGGTGTTAGCCATCTTTTTTTGTTACATTTTATCCCTTATCAGACTATACATTTTATAGCTTACAGCCAGAAGTATACATTTTATTACATTTATACACCACGATAAATTGTTGCAGCTACCCTGAGTGTGGCTGTACAAGTTTTCAAATCAAAATGTTTTATCTTTTGAATGGGCAAAGGTCCCCATCAAAGTTCTTCACAACAGGAAGAAGTGATGTTACTGTCATAAACCAATAGTAGATAAACTCTTAATTGGCTAGTAACTTAAAAAAGACTAGCCACAGTGGTCAGTGAGTAAAAAAGTTTGAGTCAAGCCCTAACCATCAATAATAATTTATTTCATTGTAACTGTATTTGTAACAGACTTGGGTGAGCTTAAAGTGTTCCTCCAGTATGGTCCTGAGGCTCCAACCCTTTTGTGGTGGGGATCTGGTCACCATGGAGACGAGTGGCATGGGGCTGAGGTCATGACAGGTCGAGTCCCACACAACTTCACAGTCCGGTTTGAGGCCAGGACCTCCTCTGAACCAGGACACATTGCTATCGACGACATAAGCTTCACCAACTGTGCTCTGCCAGGTTTACTCAATTTTTCCTTATTTACAAAAGCAGAAAAAAATTTCTAATGAGAATATAAATAATAAATGCGTCATTTTGTGTATCATTAAGACTAGACTAGGACAACAAAAGCTTACACAAAACCAAAATTAAAACTGTTAAAAAGGTATATAGGAAGTAATGATACACAATTTCAGATAAATTGTAATAAATAGTGGACTATGTAAACTTTTATAGTGGAGGGTCTGCTATTTGTTTGTCTTTGTGAAGATATTATAGCTGTCCCTTGAATTTCTGCTTTACTGCTAAAAAACACCTTGACATGCATTCTTACTTTGAGCATAGTTGCCTCTCCACAGATCTGACCTGTAACTTAGCCTGATGGCTTCACCTGCTTTCCTCATGGTGACAGAAAGTTTAACACCATACTATGGAACATTCCAGGCAAAGCAATAACATCTCTGTAGAAACAAACCAGAAAAGTAACATAGTTCATCTTCAAGAAAATAATTATATTGTGTATGTTCTAATATTTTGGCTACTAAAAGTAGGGTTGATTTACACATTTTTATGCACATAGTAAAATAATGTAACTGAAGTTTGATACAAAATGTTTTTTCTTCAGAGCCACAGCCTTCTTGTCCAGTGAATATGTTTACATGTAAAAACCAGGCCTGTGTGGAGCGCAGCAGAGTTTGTGACTTCAGCGATGACTGTGGCGACTGGTCTGATGAGAGTCACTGTGGTGAGATATATCTATATAACACTGGCACAAATTGCATTTGACAGGTTTTCATGTTTTTCTAATTATTACTTGTTTTGGTGGGATAGTACCTACATTAGTTAAGTGGTTAAGAATTTTTTGAAAAAGTATGTATTAGTATGTATTATTTTACATAGATTATTTTTTGTCCTTATTTTTCTTGTGATAGAGGAGGAAGGTGTGACTGAGCGTTGCAGTTTTGAAAATGGTCTTTGCTTCTGGGCCAACAACATGGCCAATGTGCCGGTGGCTAAATGGACTCTACACACGGGACAGGGGGGCTGGCCCGACCTTGGACCTCCTCGGGACCACACCAAAAACTCTGCAGCAGGTCTGACACGTACAAAGAACTTAAACTGTTGAAGAGCTGTGCAATTATAATCTTAATGTGGTTACAGGGCATTATTTAACCCCCAGTCAGAACAATGGCCATGTTTCTGAGATTCTCTCCAGAACACTACTGCCCAGCACCAACTGCACTGTAAGTTCAACAATACTTGAGCTTGTCTGTATGTAACAGGTCATCAGAAAATAATTTATTCAATAAAATGAATAAATAAAAAGTTACATGTATCTTTGGTAAGCATTGTATATTGAACATTTGAACTTAACCCAGCAGTGCAGAATAACCTAAAATACAACCTAAAACATGCACAATAGGGGCAAAAGTAGCAATCAACACAAAAAGAAATTATCTGTGCAATGACGGTCAAGTTTGTGCTTCAACTAACAATTTTTAAAAGTTTACCTATTACATTTTTATTTCTTCCTTCACAGGTACAGTTCTTTTACTACAGTCTGTCTGAAGGGAATCTCACGGTTCAATCCAGGATTCAGAGAAGCGGTACAGACGATGTTATAGTATGGAATATATCAAGCAAGCACAGCTACAATTGGCAAAGAGCAGAGGCCACTTTCTCATCCACAACCAAGAGCAAGGTCAGTAATGCCCTCAATCAAGTTAACAATATAATACATGGACTGCTGTGTGGCTTGGTGTTTAGCATATACTGTTGAAACCAGAAGTTTACATACACATATACACAAAAGCGTATGTGTCTTTTTATATAATAAAAAGACACATACCCTTTTTTTTCTCACTGTCTGACATGAAATCAGACTAAACTTTTCCAGTTTTTGGTCAATTAGGATTACCGAAATTATTCCTATTTTTCAGTGTCAGATGTTTACATACATTTCATTAATCCTTGGTACCATTGCCTTTAAACTGTATGACTTGGGTCAAACGTTTTGGATATACACTGCCTGGCCAAAAAAAAAGTTGCCACCAAAAAAAAGTCACACACTAATATTTCGTTGGACCGCCTTTAGCTGTGATTATGGCACGTATTCGCTGTGGCGTTGTTTCTATAAGCTTCTGCAATGTCACAAGGTTTATTTCCATCCAGTGTTGCATTAATTTTTCACCAAGATCTTGCATTGATGATGGTAGAGTCTGACCGCTGTGCAAAGCCTTCTCCAGCACATCCCAAAGATTCTCAATGGGGTTAAGGTCTGGACTCTGTGGTGGCCAATCCATGAGTGAAAATGATGTCTCATGCCCCCTGAACCACTCTTTCACAATTTGAGCCCGATGAATCCTGGCATTGTCATCTTGGAATATGCCCGTGCCATCAGGGAAGAAAAAATCCATTGATGGAATAACCTGGTCATTCAGTGTATTCAGGTAGTCAGCTGACCTCATTCTTTGAGCACAGACTGTTGCTGAACCTGCAGTAATTATCCAATAGGAGGCTTGTACCTATTTGCTTAGTTAAATCCAGGGGGTGACTTTTTTTTGGCCAGGCAGTGTATTTTACTTGATTACTTGTAGAAAATCATATACAGCCCCTTTAATCTTGAAGTCAGATATTCATTCAATTTCATTCATTCAATTACTTTTCAATATTTTTTCTTAATCTTTTAAATTTGTAGGTTGTATTTCATTATGAACATCTAGAAGGACCCAGAGGCCTTGTTGGTGTGGATGATATTTCTTTCTCCAGAGTTTGTTTGTTTGATCCAGTGAACTCTGACCTGCCCGAAGAATTCACCACATCAGCTCCACCATCCTCCACCATAAGTCCTACCTCTACCTCTCCTGTGCGCCCCTGCCAGGTAAAAATCAGGACAACTGTAACATCTTTTCCCACATAAAACTAAATGAAATAGTTTTGTTTTTGTTGCAGGAGAATGAGTTTTTTTGTTGGTTGTCAGCTGGTACAGTTTGTGTTGAAGCCAGTGCACAGTGCAACTATCAAAAAGACTGTCCACAAGGGGAGGATGAGCATGGATGTGGTGAGTGAACTTGAATTTGAATGAGTGCTAGCCACTCAGCCAGTGTGCCGCCATTAGATGAAGTGGTCATTAAATAACTACAGGGTTGGTGGTTTGAATGTGTTGTTTTGTCCATGGGGAAAATACTTCAGCCACCTTTCATTTGTTTAATTGTGATGTGTGCGTGATGGAGGTGAGAGGCAACTGTACAACTTCTGTATTAAGCAGCTCCACCAGACTGTCACCTGTTCTGAAAATCAGAATTCAAGAGTATATATTCTTCTCATTTCCAGGCCCATGTACATTTGAACGTGACGAGTGTGGATGGACTGACATTAGTGATGGACAAACTAAATGGAAAAGGCAAAAGTCCAGCAACAACACAGTGCCTTCGACAGATCATACCACTCAAACAGGTAAAGATTTGTGTAACTTTTGTAAAAATGTTAAATCTTATTCACTTGTTTTACTTGTTTGTATCAATGTACTCTTATGGACTTTACACTTGCTTTGCAATTGATTTGAGAACAATTTTGAATAATAAAAAGTTTAAACTGCATTTCCTGTTTCCAGGTTACTACATAAAAGTGGATTTCAGTGAATCACTATCACAAACCGAAGCCCGTCTTCAAAGTCCTACTCTGTCTCCTGTATCCTTGTACTGTCAGCTGCAGTGAGTTAAAGTTAATTCAATTCTGTATCTTGATCTCATATTGATCTATCATGATTTACATTTCAATTTTATTTTGTTATTTTTAAAAACAAATAAAAATGGCTTTCAATACATGAACAATCCAGAATTGTAATTGTTATTTAAAACAAAGTCCTCCATAGTCTGAGCTGTGCTCCAAACCCCATGCTTTTACTCACAGAGCTTGGCTGTAGACTTATAGATTAAAAAGACCCTAGCTCATCATGGACGATTATCTCAATCTCGATTAATTGCACAACCCTATCACCACAAATTTGATCCTTGGTGTTAATACAAGGTGAATGGTTGTATTTCTCCTCTTAAACTGTCAATTGCTCAATGCCCATCTTCTAAAACAACACACTCTCTGGTTCTTCCTTCCTTGTTTTTCCTCATCAGGTTTCACTTCTACATACAGGCGGAGGGTTCTGGGTCACTCACTGTGCTTATGCAGCAAGACGGAGGCTCTGCAGGACATGAAGCAATCCTATGGTCACGCAGCCATAGCACCGGTGCACAGTGGACCCCAGAAAACCTAATGCTTGGACCACAACAGAAAAACTATAAGGTGAATACTTTTGTACATTCAGGTAACTCACAAATCACAAAATACAATAAAGGTTTAGACATGAATGGAGCAAATTTATGTTATACTGAACAGTGGGCCTATGTCAGGAAGTGACAGAATGGCTAATTAAAAATATTTAACATGATAGGGGTAGAGCCAGATTTCGCAAGATGTGGAGAACTATCAACAATTTCCAAAAAGGTCCAATAAACAGTAAAGATATGAATAAAATGAGTATTGTTAAGTCAAAATCTCATCCTTGTGGATTCAGTCTAAATAAGGTCGGGATATATGTATGTGTGAAAGGGCATTTGGTGCATAAAGACAAAACAAATATTGTTTCTTTTTCACAAGCAGTTATATTGAACCACACAGCATTAACCAAGATAAACCAAAGCATGTAGACAAGACATGTTTGTGTTTTTCTCAGTTTGTGACAAACTTGCTTGTCCAGCTTTAATTTGCTTAACTGTATTTACGTGCAAGTCAGTCCATCAGTTCATTTCAATTTTATTTATGTAGCACATTTAAAATACAACTTAAGCTGCCCAAAGTGCCTCACACAAAAGTCAACAAAAGCAGATATACAGAAAATACGGCACATAGGAAAAGAACAATAAAATAATAAAACACCAAGACATCTTGCCTAGCTAGAAGCCAGGGAGAAAAGGTGCGTTTTTAGTCTGGTCTTAAACTGCGCTACAGACTGCGAAGATCTGACAGGCGCTGAACAACGCTAACTGCTGTGGCTGTGAAGAAAGTTGTAAATTTCCAACAACAGCGAACTTCCTCAGAAAAGTGTTACACAGCTTTGCAAACCGTATTTTCATGTACTGTCTATACAGAGCCAGTGAAGTCTATAAAGCACTAGCACTTATATTAAAATATATTTAAAGGTGCACTATGTAACTTTTCAGATGGAGGTGCTATGGAGATGTTATTACAATGTTTGACAGGCAGTATGGCTTTAATGTTATCTATCTTGCATTTATGATATTACAGTTCTTGCTCAAAAATATCTTAGCAGGGTTGCCTCTCCACAGATTTGACCTGTAACTTGGCCTGATGATATCCTGTTTGTCTCCATGAAGAGATAACTTAAATGTCATACTGTGGAACATTCCAGGCAAAGCAATAACATTTCCATGACAAGCAGGTGGCGGACTCTTCACCAGAAAAGTTGCTTAGTGCACCTTTAACTTTCTTTTACAGATCTGGTTCAGAATCAGAAATAATGGAAGCACAGTCAAACAAGATTCGATTGTGGCTTTGGATGATATTTCCTTCATTAACTGTGAAAAGTCCTTTGAACCACCAGGTATAATTTTTTTATGATGTCTTACCCATATAGTTCTTTGGGACTTGGTTTCAGGTATTTACTAGGTTGTTTTTTATTTAGTTTTTATTATGTTATGTATTTGTTTATTGCACAGCTTTGGCGTTCTTTGGTTGCTCATTTGAAGATGGCCTTTGCAGCTGGTTACAAGGAGCTGGGGACAATCTAGATTGGACTTTTGGATCTGGTCCAACTGAAAGTCCTAACACTGGGCCCACAGGAGACCACACCACTGGAAAAGGTTTGTCATTTAAAGTGCATATGACATGATTTTGTGTTTTTCTAGTTGTTTCTTGGTTTGATTTTGTGGAAAAAAAGCACTAAAACAGGAAGTAGTTGTGATTTCTAAAATGGAATACCTCTACCACTTCATCAACATGGAAAAGTCCATCAGAAATGCACAGACAATTTACATGCAAGAAACATATTTCTCGAACAGATTAAACATTGATTTAACAAAATTAAGGTGTTGTAATTTTCATCAGGCCTATCACACTATTATGACATTTAGACACGTTTTGGCCCTTTACATTATGGTTGCTAGGTAATTGTGACAGAGTTACTGCTACGTATGTTATTGCTGGGTTTCAAATGACATCACCACATTCTATAGGCCAATAATATTTAATATAGATGGAGGGCAGCTAAAATGAATATTGTTAATATGCAGGTTTTTGTTGTAACACAGTAAGTTCTTGGGTCTAGTCACTAAATTAAATGATCAGGTTCAACATTAGTGAATATACCTTTTGGATATTTCAT
>KN469807.1:3709-20826 GCA_000787095.1 Periophthalmodon schlosseri
TGTTAAATGCCAGGGAGAAGAGGTGGGTTTTCAGTCTAGTCTTAAACTGCGGTAAAGACTATAAGACTGTAAAGAGTAAATGACACTTTGGGATGAGAGCTGATTGGCAGGTCCACTCCGCTTCTCTTCTCCGTCTGAAAAAGCTGTTCTAAAGCTGTTTTAATGTCCAAGAAATACATAAATATATCATTCACGTTTATACCAGCAATGTGCCAGATGGTTTGTGAGAACTATCAACTAGTTAGACAGATTTATACCAAGAACCCCGGCGAAGCACAGCAGACCGTGCCTCCGGATCATTCTATTTAGCAGCGGAATCTATTGTTAAAGGTCCTGTATTACACAAAATGGACTCTTGAGTTTTAAGCCATGTTATAATGTCGTTACCTCCTCAAAAACATACCTGGAGTTGTGTTTTGTGTTCTACATCTCCAAAACTCAAAATGCTCTGTTCCTCCTTCTGATGTCATGAAGCGGTAGTTTTCAAGTTAACGTCTACATTTTACCATTTGTTCAGTAGAGATGGGTAATGTCAGGGCTGAAATTATCCAAATGATTCTAGTGAAGGTGTGTGGCATTTAAAAACACGGCAGAGCACCCCTTTATTACAACATGACATCACAAGGTGGAACAGAGTGTTTTCAGTTTGAGAGAAGAACTCAGCCTAAATATGCAGGGTTTGTTTGTGAATGAAGCAAAACACAACTCCAGGTCTGTTTGTGATGAGGAAACAACATTATAACATAGATCAGAGAACAGCGTAACATGGGCCCTTTAAAATAATCCTATACTTTATGCTAAGTCTATCTTTCACAACTAAAATACGATACTGGTGTCTTCCCTGAAGGTGCAGTGCTCTTGAGTTTGACACATTGGTCTTTTGTCCTTGGCAGAAGACCACTCTCCTCTGAAAACCTGTGGCCTCAGCAGCCCTCCCAGAGTCAGCCCGCAGTGACAGCTCTCCTTATCCATCCTCATTGTCACGCCATTCTGTTTTTCCTTCAGGCCATCTGCCAAAAACAAACGCAAACTGTCCCTCGTCCATGTTACTAAAAAAGACCTTATGTAAAACTCTGTGACAGCTTTGTCCAGCTAATACCCCGAAATCTTATAATAAAAACTCTCATATTTAATCTGCTTGAAAATGTGTGTGGTTAGAGGAAGTAGAGCAGAGAGAGATTATGCTGGAGTGCTGGAGTTAAGAGGAAAAGAGCAACTAAATAAAGAGACTTAATAAACAAATGTGACTCTCTGCAGTATATTCTCCTCAAGTCCTTTGCATAATACAGACCATATAATTCAATAGGCAACATTTATGATCAAAATAGCAACTGCCTGGAATAGAAAATGTAACTTCTTACTCCACAAAAGTACAGTAGTAATATCATAGACTGTATATAAATGGACATAGCTAACCTGCTAGCCGCCGTGTTCCAAATAGGACGTTAGCATGGGCGCGCTTCCGGCTCCATCGACTCTGGTTCCAATTCACTTTCTATTGAAAAACTGTCACCCCTCTTTCCGTAACTGCTGCTGTCAAACTCGTCATTTCGGTCTTAAAATGTTCGTATTAACCCGCTCTACATGATCCTGTTGTTTTTATTTTGCTATTTTGTCCGTAAATCAAGACATGAACATCAATAATAGACAAATCAGGTGCCTTCTTTCCCCGAGGGTGCTCCCGCTAGCGTTAGCAACAGGTTTGATTGACTCTTTGGTTGCTATGATACTTACGGTCGGAATTCCAAATATGGAACTTGGCTCTAAATTCGCCGCTGTAACTGCTCTAGCCTCGATGAGCTTCATTTGACTGGACTCCATTAGTCCACTTCTTTATACAGTCTGCAATTTGACTGACTCCATTAGTCCACTTCTTTATACAGTCTGTGAATAATATAGGCAAATTCATGTTTCTTATTGTTAGAATTTGCCAGAAATGTCAAATTCACATTCTCCTTGAAATTATGTACAATATTTACTGTGAATGGTTTAAAGGGAAATGTTAGTGCTTTGCCTGGAATGTTTCATACTATGGCATTAACATTATGTATCTTGCATTTATCTAACTGTTGTTTTTAGTGCTCTAAAATACCTAATAGTGGGGTCGTCTCTCCACAGATCTGACCAGTATCTTGGCCTTGTGGCGCCACCTGCTTCTCTATCGATACTTTGCAGTGACATCACGCTGGGGCTGTTCTACTTGTATCTCTATTGGCGTAATGTTCAGCAGTTGCCATGGTTACCACAGCAAACACAGACAAACAAGTTTTAAACTGAAAACTCAAGAAAAAAACAATATGGATTAAAAAAAAAAACATTTTCAGGAGCCTGTGATCAATACGAGCACACGCCCCCAGGGAATGTTAATGACATCAGCTGCAAAGTATCAATAGAAGGCGGAGGAAATAGAATAGTTTAATGTCACACTGTGGAACGTACCAGGACAAGCAGTAACATCGTCATGGAGACAAGCGGGCGGCAGACCTCCCCCACTAGAAAAGTTACATAGTGCATCTTTAAACGTAAGTCACAAAATACTTTCAAAGCTTTGTCTCTCTATTCTTCTGGCAGTGTTTTAACATCCTGCAAAGTGATTTTTTACAGTGTGGGCCCACTCCCAATTAGACTGCTGCTGATGTCATCCATCCTTTCTAACTGTGTGTCAAAGCGGAGACAAGGGGAAGGAGACCGAATTGGAGATTGTGGGAGTAATGGGCAAAATTGGTTGAGCAAAATGGATCGATAAGTGAGAGGGTGATAGATGAACGCGACTGAGAGATCCCTGAAGCTGCGTTTGAGAGCTCCTGCACTTTAGAGACATTTTTGGACCATTTTGGAAAGGAAACGGTCCGAGGAGAGTGTAGCCAGGAGACTTAGTGAACTGGGAACAAGCCACACTATGTATTATAGATAAAATGAAAGCTGTGAAGCCTGGAGAGCCACTTTTTAAAGCACTGCCCTGCCAGACGCACCCCGTGTTGCTTCCTTTGCTCTGTCACAGGAAGAATACGTTAGCAGCAGGAGAGGGCTGGCGCAGAGCTCACAGAAAACAGAGAATAATAGAAAAAGGACAACAAAGATAAAAAAAACATCAAATATACAGGGGATTGCTCGCAACTAAAAACTTGTGAACTTGACCAAACACTTTTTCAGCATAAAAGATAGTGGCAGTGGCTCAGTTGGTAGTGCGTTTGTCCACTGATCCGAAGGCTGAAGGTTCAAATCCTGCAATCCCTCGACATAAACATCATTGGTTGAGCGGTCCGATCCACTGACCCTCAGGTTGGTGGTGCGATTTCAGCTCCCTCAGATGAATGCCTCTGCGTACACTGCCGTATGAATGTGTGTGTGAATGGGTGAGTGGATATAAAGTGCTTTATAAAAATGTGACCATTACCAAAAGATATAAGGAATCCAGTTAAAATGCGCCGTAACTCCGCTATGGAACTGCAATTTTCTGCTTTTATAGTGCTCAAGAGCCGTCTTTGTTACGTTGTAATTATCAAAGCTAATCACACTGTTAATCACAATTAGCTGGTCTGTCATATTAATTATAATTTGATGGAATAATGTGTTTTTCCTTTTACTCATCAAGAAGGTTGTAGATACGGGTCAGTGGAGATACCCTTATGCAGACACAAGTTTAACAGGTATGTTTTTTTACTTTTTGAGTGCGTATAGTGAGGTACTGAAGTGATAAGAATTGAGTTCACATGTTTTGACATTTTGTAGTAACTTCTGATGCATCCTGAACTTTAGATGACTTTTAATAACAAAGTCACGCGATTGGATTTAGGACTTAAAATAGCTCTGCTTCTCCAACTCACTAGAAAAAATCTGTTAATCTCCTGAGTCACAACTGTCACAGCTGTTACCAAAAAGCTTTTAAAGTTTTGACCCTCGAACTTTAACTTTTCGGTGCATAAAAAAGTCATAGTACTGACAAAGCCGAATGTCCTGGAATGAACTTTCAATTTGAAACTTTTTTGTTATTATATTTTTTAAATGTCACATCTTTCATAAACACTTTTAAGGGACACTTACCAGGCAGGAGTCCTTTCCTCTGGGACACAATGACCCGAAGCAGTGAAGTGTGTTAGAGACTGAACCCACTCAGTGTCCTCCCCCTGCCCCCTCTGCCCCCTCTGCCTCTGTCTCATCTATACCTGTCCGCCCACTCATTTCCCATGATCCTTTGGGGCAAGTGCATGTGAAGTCAACTGAAACCAGGAGGCATCACTTACTGTTCACTGTAAGAGGTTCTCAACTGGTGGGTAGGAGGCCAATTCATCCATAATCTAGTTGTGGAAATTGCCTGTCCATTATCGTCATGTTGGTAAAGAATAAAATCAAACTAATTGGCTCTGTGCACAGCAGCTGGATCAGTGGGACAGTCCGTCTGACCATTTCTGGTATAATGTAATCCCTGTGAGGTTTTTGCAGAGTCTGCAAAAAAGCAATAAATCCTGACAGATCAGGCAGTGGTCAGGGAGCTGCGGCTGGAAGTCACTGACGACATGTTAAAAATTTCACCGGAGGACTGCAGGGGGCGCACATCTCCCTAACTGTAGCTACTCTCCACTGCAGTTTACAAACAAGGACAGAGGGTTCCTTAAAAATGGTCTTAACCCTGATATGTTAAGTGCTTTGTAGAAATCAGGTTTTCTCTGTGGATCGGGGCTGAAAAGCGCATAATTCAATGGTAATGAGCAGCACAAATGCACCCGTTTATTAACTGCTGTCTGCTCTGTTTCTGCTAAACCCATCATACCAGCCCACAGAGCCTAGACCTGTCTGTCTTTATTGTTTTTGGGTCAAAAGATATGTTTGACCACTGCATATATTAATACAAGTAGTATGCAAATTCTTCACAAAGTTTTCTACAAGAGAAAAGCAGCTCTTAGATCCTTCGTTCCTGCAGTGTGAACTATAAAACCAGGTAGAGGGGTCTGAGAAAGCTGACCTTTTGTCCTCCGTAGTGACAGTGGTGGGACCGATGTGTCCCCTGTCCTATTAGGACTGATGACATCATTTAGGTACAGATGGGCTGTTTAACCCAGCAGCTGTCCCCATCACTGCACACACTGAGCTCTAATGACCCGCCAGGAGCTGTGCAGGAGGCAGCACCGTTCCTACAGCAAGGAGCGGGACACTTTTAGAGGAAATCTACCAACAATTTGAGAACTTGGACTATACACAGGCCCGCCTTCCTAAAAGTGTATTCATCTATTTATCTTCTAGTATCACTTGTTTTCTTAAGGGGACGGCTGAATTCTGCTAATCCCAGACAGTTGGGGTTATTATGGTGATATAACGCAAACAACAGAGATTATAGTAGTTTGACATTTTTAGACTTTCTCCATTTTCAGAGGCAGATGGCATTAGCAGGTGGCAGGGATTGTTGTAAGTCACTCGTAATGGCTTCTACAATTTGTTGTTTTGATTCATTGTGTTACAATTACAGTTCATTTGTTTCACTTAGCGCATTATAGACTAAACACTATTCAAATCTATATCTCACTATTCAAAGTAATATTTCAAAACTACTGATTGCATATTTTGCTAATGTTGACGGATGAATATAACAGACAAACACTCCATTACCACAGGATCATTACACCAGCCACATTAGGACGGAGAGGACATTTTGTAGAGGCGCTCTTCAAATTCGATGATGGGAGCAGAGCTGGAGCGCTTGACTCAGCTGCACAACTAGTTTTAGGTCAAAGTGTGGGCGCTCTGTGAAATGAGATTACCAAAAATTAATCAGTGAGTAATGCAGGTGAAGAAGGCTGCTCACATAATCCTGTTCCATTCTCCATCTTTTTCTGTGTGACTAACAGCCAGTAGGGACGTCTTTTAGCAGTTGTTAAAGTACAGTCACAGTAACTGTAGATAGAGCTGGTGTGCACTCAAAAGCCTGAATCATCTGTACATTATGAATTAAGTCTTTGTTCCTGTATTATTATGTATGTATTATTGTGTACGGCTAATTTAAGTGTAGCTATTATAAAGTGCTACCAGTTTTTGCAATAGATGTGCAGATTAAAGAGGGGGTATTTTTGGAGCTTTTTGGAGCTTTCTATCAATGTTGTTCCCTCATCAAATACATGTCTGAAGTGGTTTAAAGCTCCTATATTACACAAAATGGACTTTTGTGAGCTTTAAGTCATGTTATAATGTTGTTGCCTCATCAAAAACATACCAGGAGTTGTGTTTTGTTTCATTGACACATGCTTGAGTAATCCTGGTTTATTATTCTGTCTGCATCCCCAAAGCTCAAAATGCTCTGTTCCACCTTGTGATGTCATGTAGTGATAGTTTTACAGTTAACAGCTACATTTTACCTTTAGTTCAGTAGAGATTTGCTTTCCCAAGGCTGAAATCATCCAAATGATTCGAGTGAAGGTGTATGGAGTTTAAAAACACAAAGGAGCACTTCATGTATTACCACATGACATCACAAGGTGGAACAGAGTAGAGTGTTTTCTGTTTGAGTGAAGAACTCAGCCTAAATATGCAGGGTTTGTGTGTTAAACGTGAATGAAACAAACACAATAAATAACATAATATGGCCCTTTTAATATATCATCCTTATTTGAGTAATGTTCTCCCACTGTCCAAACCTCCTTGTGGTTAGCAGTATAAACCACTTAGCAAATGAATATGAAACTCAAACAGAGAATTGGGACGAATAACACGGTTAAAAAGATTAAATATAAACTCTTGACACATTTCTAGTCTTTCTCAGGGCACAAACATCTAATTACAAAAGTATAAAAAGCTGGAACATTGCATAAATGATCCTAAAGCAACAGCTACCAACATGCTGTCTGCACCACACTATGCTAGTTTACATGTGGAATCAAAACTGCTCTCGATGTTTGATCTTAAAAATAATTATTTATTCTGTTTATTTATTTTCTTACTCAAGGACACTTTACAAAGGATTACAGTCAAGCTTACACACCACATCAAAACAGGCACTAAACAAACCAGACCAGAACTAAACCAGGACCAAACCAAGTCAACTTCAGGACTAAACTTGGCTCAAATTTGAACCAGATCATTACCCTATATAAAGACATGGGTATTGAACATGTGTCACCGTGGTGTGAGGGCGGCTGAGCACTATTCAGTAGCAACAGGAGAGTCTGAAAATAAGCGTAGCGTCTCTCTCCTCCCACACAGCAGCAGCTCTGAGTCCGGTCTGTGATCTTCAGTCACTAAACACCTGCTCCAGTCTGACAGAGAGGAAGACGGGGCCAAGAGAGGGGCGTGACAGCGATGAGAGGGGGGCACCTGGGATACGAGCAGGGGGAAACCACATATGTGTCTATGGTAATATAGGCAGCATACTTTCTGATTACTTTTTGAGAGATAGACTGGTCCACATCGCCAGACCCATTCACTGTATTCCAACATTTTGAGGACTTTTGAACATTTGGTACATTAGTCTATTTTGCTTTTCATTGTTAATTGCTACGGTAACGGTGCTAATTTTTCACCGCCCTGAAATGCATGGAGATGAATGGTCTCACCACACTATAAGTAACAACTTTATTATACTAAAACTTTATTATACCAGGGCGACAGTAGCTCACATCAGAGGCTGAGCGGTCAGATCCACTGATCCACAGGTTGGCGGTGCGATTCCAGCTCTCACAGATGAATGCTGCTGTTGTGTCCTTGGGCAAGACACTTAACCCACTTTGCCCCCAGTGTCTGCGTACACTGGCGTATGAATGTGTGTGTGAATGGGTGAGTGCTTCCTTGATGTAAAGTGCTTTGAGTGTCTTGAAGGTGGAAAAGCGCTATATAAAACTGCAGAATTCTTTGTCATTTCTGTCTATATTCATAGATTTAAGCCATATTGGTCTGGCACAGCAAATATCATATTCAAATCAAAAGTTATATCTTTGGCATAAGAAAAAGTCATGAAGTTTTTCAAACCAGGAAGGAATTCTTCCAACCCATAGAAGGATACTTTGCATCTTCCTTACTTTTCCCCGCATTGCCCCTGGATATAGCTTACCTCAGAGTTTCCAGATGAAGAATATATGGGCCTTTGCCCTACGGCCTGATTAACAATTGAAAACAAAATAGTACATCTTTTGACTGGGGAAAGGTTCTCAAATTATAACTGGAAGCTAAAACCTACAAATACAGGACTGAAGCAACTCTGTGTACAATCCCGCAGTAGCATAGTATCAGTAATGGTAGTAATAGTAGCAGTTAGAGATGTTTTTATACTTTTAATTAGCCTAGATTTGTTCTTCGAGTTCTAGTTGTTCGATGAAAGTGAAACATAGTGTAGTTTAAGTCCGTGTTGACATCAGCACTTAAACTTCTAATGCCTCTCTTGTGTCTTGTAATTCCTGGTGTTGCGGCGGCGGTGGCGGCGGTGACGGTGCAGTTTGTTGATGGCGTTCTATAAAACACAGGGAAAGTGTCCAGCAGCCTGTGGGGGAGTTATTTGCAGACCTTATGGCCCAGTGATCCGTTTCTCTGTAGAGCCTCTGCCTGATGTGCCAGCTCTGTCTCCTTGTCCTAAAATACACTTTTGTTGTTAAAGGTCTCATCCAGTATTTTGTAGTGCTGTTAGATTTGATTTATTTGCTATTTTCACAGTTGTCAAAAATCAATACCCAGAAATGAACTGATGCTAAAACTATTATCAAAAGTTGGTACTTGTTTGAACAATTACTCTGAAAAATCACATAAACAGGCCTATTTGCGAGTTTCGACTTTTCCTTACTAATTTTATTATGGTTAGAACTAGTATTTGTTAATTATTAAAAAAAAAAAAACAACTATTATTTTGAGTTGAAAATTACATTCCGTTCGCTTAAAAATAGTGTTTATTATCATTGTAGTATTAAAAAAAAAATGGTTTGGAGAATCAAGACGTTTCCTTAAGTCAAATTTTAAACGCGATTTCAGTACTATTTTGACGGTATTACTTCATTTCTTACACTTTTACAATGATAAAATAACAGATAAATATGGGAAGACTATTGCTTATTCATTTATTATTTGTTTCTTATGTTAAATCAGTGGCGAAACCTACATAAGTAGTGCTTTTTGTTTAAACCGTTAGTAGGAGTTAATGTTAGCTAATATGCTATAGTTAAACGTCTTTATAGTTTGATGGTGTGTGTCTGCCCTCTACTGGTCTGCTCTGTTTATTACATGTATGAAGGAACAGTTAACAATAAATGGCCTTTGTGTTTCACTTGGTTTTAATTGTAGAACATTTTAACAGGTTGTTTATCATATAGACTCAGTGATGGAAGAAGTACTCGATTTGTTACTTAAGTAAAAGTACAGATACCAGGACAAAAAATTCTCAAGTAAAAGTATCACATGAAAAAAAACAAAAAAAAACCCCAAAACAAAACAAAAAGTAAAGTGTTAAAGTACCCGTTTAAAAATGTACTTAAATAGTAAAAAGTCAAAGTAAGCACGGGTCTTATAAGGCGTCAAATGTATTGATTTTCATAAAGATTTGTGCTGAATTTTGAGAATTTGAGACTTGAGACTTTGAGAATTGAATCAATGTTTTGTTTTGTTTTGGGGTTTTTTTTTTTTTTTTTTTTTTTTTGCTTTTTTTTTTTGTTTTTTTTTTTTAACTTAATCAAAATAAACCCTCAGCCTTTTCAACAGGTCTCAAACAGTAATAGTAATAAAAATACTTTAACTTTTCAGTCTTGTTTAAAATTGTGGAGGGGTAGAAAGCACAGATACCATCTCTCAAATGTAGTGAATGTATAACATAGCTCAGAAAATAACACAATATCTCGTCCTGGTTTGAGTAATGTTGTGAAACCTGCTTAACAAATGAATATGAAAAACACAAACAGGGAACTGGGACAAAGAGCATGGTTAAAAAGATTAAATATAAACTCTTGACACATTTCCTGGTCTTTCTCAGGACACAAACAGCTAATTGCAAAAGTATACAAAGCTGTAGCACAAGTAAAAGTAAAAAGTAAAACCTAAAAATGTGTACTTAAGTATAATACTTTACTACTTTTACTTTGTTACATTCCCTCACTGCATAGACAGCATTTGGAGAATAATGTTGATTTAAGATTTATGAAAAATATGAAATTTATTTGTCAATTCCTTTTTGTTTTTCGGTTTGAAAGCACTGTACTATTTTCTTCCACGTCTCATAATAGGTTACATAATTTCCACATTTTGCCGTTGTGAATGTAAATGTCCCTGTGCTTCTGTCTGAGTGTTCCAGTTTAGTCCAGCAGGTGGCAGCACTTTCACACCCAGTCGTTTGCACAGTGTTGGTCTTGCATCAGTTGTCAGGCACTCAATGAAAGTTGAAGTGTGAGATTCACTGTTTAATAATACATCAGTGGTGTGTGAGTGTGCAGCAACTGAAGAACCCCAAGAGCCCAATGCCTCAAAATGAATCATGGGGAGACAGAGTTATTTTATGTGAGTGTTGGGTTTTATGTGCAGCCGAAATATGTATTATTCATTATTTTGGAGTTTACAATCTCTCCCTTTGAGACTACTGGTTCAGTCTGGTGGACATATGCATATAGACTAGAGTTATGGAGCCCTATAGCACCGAGGACTTTTTCATGAATTCAATTGTTAAGAGTTTAAAGCCATGACGGAAACTAACCAGCTATGTGGTAACTGATGCAATTATTTTTATTCCAATTTTAGTCCAAGTTTTGTAATAAAACCTTAAAATGAGTGATGAAATGTTTTTGTAACTTTGTGTTTTGTAAAGTTCCAAAGATACAGATAAATTAAATGATGTGTCTCATGCTCATTAGTTAGCACATGGCTAATTAGCCCCATGCAGCTTTCAAACTTTAGTTTTTTTCTTTTTTTTTCAGTTTACAGGAAAAAATAATAGTAAATTTACCTCTTTAACCTTGTGATTGCCGGTTACTAATGAAATCAAATTGGCTTTTCTTTTCCAAATGTATAGATACAGCAGTACAGTTGAGTAGTTGTAGTATAGTAGTATAGTATAGTATAGTAGATTATTCTGTGGAGTACCCTGCGTAAGGCCCATAGTTGCTGGGACACACCTTGACCCCTGAAGCAGATGAACGACTTTATTTCATCACATCAAAATGTAAACAAGATCGTTCTGATATGCAAATAAGACCAACCCACTGGCCTATACATTTGATTAGACTTTGTTCTTTCAAGGTTATGCTTCTACTTCCTTCTATAGATGTGTGTGTGGCCTCTTAAGCACATCACAGCTACTTGAAGACGCTTGAGTGTCAGTGTGCATTGAGCCGGGGCCGGTGTTTGAGAGCTCTCAGTGTAAATGGGATCTAGAGTGAGTAATAAAACAGTAGACAGGAAGTCCGTCTAATCTTACGTGAACCGTGAAGTCTGACACCTTTTCGCTTCTGCCTCACTCACTGATGTTTCAACTTTGGGCTGTAGATAGTTATAATTAAGATTTTCAGTGAGGATTTTGAGATTGGTTTTCAGTTATTATTGTAATGATTAGAATCGACAGAACGGGGCTAATGCTTTATTTGTGTGAATGCTCATAATTCAGCAACATTCTGCAAAACAATGTTGGTATTAGTTGCACTGAGAAATGAATTATTTATTGTGCATGGTTTGTATTGGTTTTTTAAATTGCCTACTTTCCTAAGTCAAATGTAAAAACCTGTAGGAAAAGGGCTTGTGCACAAAAATAACAGTATAATACTTAAAGGAACTTTAACTAACTTAACTTTACACCTGAACCTGGGTTGCCAGTGCCTAAACCTGAGGACACACACACTTTTTTGTCAGTATATAGACAGGCCATGCCTCATGTGAAAGCTCAGAACCTCCAGAATCCACTCAGACGCTGCAATAACACTATAGCACTGATTGATGATTGGCTGTAGGTGCTGGGCTTTAGGTAGCGAGGATTCGGATCTGAGAGAGAGAGAGTTCTTTTAAGTTTAAACCAACTGGATTTCAGCACTGAAACTGGCAACCATGTACAGTATTTTTGTAATAAATAAATTAATATTAGAATTGCTCTATTTGATTAGAACATGTCTGGGGACACAGCTACATTTATGAAATTTAAAATCTCAAATCTAAATCTTACATACACCTCCTTTAATCAAAAACTAACTGTATATTTGGTATCTACTCAGCAATTCAACTGATCTACCATCTTAATTCCCCATAATCTATTTTGCATTCATGACATGTCTATTAATCCCCTGCATTCCCAAACACAAGTGCTTCCACCTGTGCTCCTCCATTTGCCTCCTTTTCACCCTCCTCTCTCCCTCTCTGCTTCCTTGTCTCCTCTCCGCGCGTCACGTGATCCACAGTCAATTGACACGTCGAGTGGGCTTCGCCAGCTGGTGCCTTTGCCTGCCACAATATGCCCGTTACAGTGAATGTGCTTATATAGACGTAGTCACAGCGCGCGTGTGCCAGCCTAACACTCCCAGCGCAGCCGCCTCACAGAGCTCCACCCGTGTCACAAACTGGGAAAATCATTACTTCATCCTCCGTAGACTTCGCAGTACTTAAAATAGGCCCGGTTAGGTCATAGGAGGAGGGGAGATTTAGAGCCGCGATTTTCGGTGGTTCGTGGGGTCAGAGCGGAGTTGGTTTTAACGATGTGGAGGTGATCTGAAGCCTTACAGACAGGTCAGGAGTGCACCTGTCACTTAAGAGCAGCTTAGATGCCTCATTCTCTCCATAACCTCTCACTCACTTTGACATCAGGCTCTGTTTCTGTCAAACTTTTTTAGTCCGGTATTTGATTTCATTTCGGCTATTCAGCGAGGAAGTCAATCGTACAGTTAGATGTGTAACTGATACTCAAAGAGAGAAGGCAGAGGAAAAACACAAGTGCATAACCCCTCTCACACTGCTGAAATTAAATAAAAAAAAGTTCATTTGCTTTTGTGTCTTCAGGCAAACCTAATTTAATTTGTTTGATCATTTGCGCAATTCATTAAAGGTTCACGGTGTAGCTGTTTCAATCAATACTCAAAAAGTAGGCGTACATGTTAAGTGCTTTTTATCTGGCTCACATTAACTCACTTATGGTTTAGTAAAGGCGATTTCATAAAACTGACCACGCAATATAAATGTGATGATGTCATACTCCCAAATGTGGGCAAGAGACAGTTTTCCCTATTGATTACGTTGTACTTTAGCATGAAATATCCAAAAGGTAAATTAACAAATGATGAACCTGATCATTTCTGTTAGTGACTAAACCCAAGAACTCACTGTATTACAACAAAAATCTGCATTTTAACAACACTCATTTTATCTGCCCCCATCTGTGTTAAATATTATTGAACTGTAGAATGTTGTCTGAAACCCAGCAAAAGGCTCTGTGCACAGTAACACGCTCACTGTGTCTCAAACAGTTACTTTTATTAAAATCGGAAAAGATAAAATAAATATTAAAGTTAATTAAAATAACCAAATTATTTTTATATGTAGAATACTTAAGTTTGTGGCATTGTTTCAATATTTATTATGCCTCAAAATTAGCATTGAGACACAAACATGTCTCTTTCTAAACACAGAAGTGTCCTGTGGTGAAGTATTCATTTTATTTGTATAGTTTTTAACATGTTGTCAGTGACATCCACCCGCAGCTCCCTGTCCACTGCCTCATCTTTAAATATTTATTCATTTTACCGTGACTCGGCAAAAACCTCATAGAGATAAAATTGGACAAGAAGTAGTAACGCCTATAATCTTGAGTAATTGCGATTTTTCTTCTCACAATAATACGTACACTCGAATTTGATATTATGACATAATCCTCCTACACTGATGTGGAAACCTGCACTTTTCGTAACAGTCCCAGAGTTTGTAAAAAGTGATTAAATATTAGTTAGTCTTGATTTATTTCTGTATGGTTCTGTTTTGTTTTTGCAGTGAGAAACTTGTTTGTCACACAGCGTTTGTGATGAGGTGCTGAAGAGTTCATCCTAAACTGATGTATTCTCCACTTTGAGTCATTTTTACTGTCAAGCTGCAATAACACAGTTGGCGGACTCCATTATTCATTGGCTTGACTGAACATTGCAAGAGAGAGAAAGAAAAAGAGAGAGATATTTGTGTCAGTCTCTTCTGTGTGAGAGTCAAACAAAAGCTTCATTCATGCCGTGTGTGTCTGAAAGAATGCAGGCTGACTCATGTGTTTAGTCCTATCTTACACAAGGGACAGGGGACTGGACAGAGGAGGGTGAGGGGGACAGGTGGACAGGAGACAGGTGAACAGGTGCAGCTGCCTCAGACAGAGTCAGAGGTGAAGCAAAGGAACAAGGGTGAAGGGAGAGTCGCTCGATTTGGCAAAACTGAAATCAAGAGACCAAATATGGAAGACCAAAGACTATTTTCACTTCTGAACTACTACTAACTACTTTGTGCAAAAAATGGCATTACATTATATCTGTTATACTGTAAACTCAGTCATGTAAGAGTATATTGACTTGATAGATACTTGATCTGTTTCAGTGATTCTCAAACAGTGGCACGGGGACTTTTGGTGGCACGCAGGCTTCTTCTTGTAGCCCAGCACCAGGGTCCTCTGCAAGTTCATTCAGTTAAATTTAAGTTGATTTATATAACACATTTAAGACAACTTCAGCTGACCAAAGAGCTTCACATGAAAGTAAAAAACAAAGAAATATACAGATAACACAATACATAGTAAAAGAACAATAAAACATAAGATATACTGTCTTGCTAGTATTAAATGCCAGGGAGAAGAGGTGGGTTTTCAGTCTGGTCTTAAATTGCTTAAAGACTGAGACTATCTGACAGGCAGAGGGAGGCTAAGAACTTTTTTTTTTACTTTATTATAACTTATTTGCAAATGTCATTCTTGTTTTGTCTTCTTTTCAAACCATCAACTTTAGTCTTGTTTTAGACCTTGTTCAGGCCTTGCTTTGACCTGGTGGCTCTATGAAAGCCAAATATTTTCTTAAAGAAGACCTATTGTGCTTGTGTGTGCTATATAGTTATAATCTATGACACCCGTGGATCTTTATGTTATAATTTGCACATTTTAAATTGCAAGATTAATCTGAAATGACTTAATAAAAGAAACAAATCCACTGACTTCCATGTTAGAAAACTGCGGTGCCCAGTGGGACCTGACGTTGCCGTAAACATGGTTAAAAGCTCTGAAAATTTGATTTAGCATAATAGGTCTGCTTTAATAAACACTGTTATAAAAACTTTAAAACTTTATATAAAACTTTCTATAGTCTACTTGGTGACTTTCCCATTCACTCCGTGACTCTTACCCGTCTGTCCTTTTACCTCTAGAGAAAATCGTCCTGTATTGCATTACATTTTCATTCCAAACCTTATTGCTCCTATGGCAGTAAATAAACATTTTACTTTTGCACCCATAACTACTGTTGCCTAAAATAAACTTCCGTTCTTATCTTTGCAGTTCTTGAAATAGCTTTGAGATGAACCGCGAGTGATCCTAGCATGGAAAAAGCAGGAGGTGCAGTCGTTAATTAGAGGATTATCCTGATCTTTAATTGTACCTCAGAAAGTGTGTGGGCCATCTGCTCGTCGCCTTCCTCTCCGTTGTTTAATAATAGCGTTTGAAGACTGCCCTCCACTCTCTGAAGGTACCATCGATTTTTCAGAGTCACGTGAAGACAACAAGAAATCCATGGAGTCGGGAGGTTTCCATAGTAACCAAAATCACTTTTAATTCAGCGCCATGGACAGAGGAGAACCGGGGGGGGATATGGCTCGTACGTGTAAATAGTGAAAAAAAGAACCCAAGGGACCAGACATTGTAAATACAACATTAAAATTGAGGTGAGAATGGCGTGTTTGTCCTCTGAGTTGAAGGTTGGTGGCACCAGCTCCCACGGGTGTGTACTGTTGTTGTGTCCTTAGGCAAGACACTTAATCCGCGCTGCCCCTAGTGTCTGTGAGGAGTGTGAACGTGCGTGAATGGGTGGTTCCTGTAAAGCATTTTGAGTGGACAAGCCTATATAAATGCGACTATTTACCCCTTTATTTCATGGCAACACGTTTTAAGTGAATATTAATAACGCTGTTAATAATTTCTTACATAATGGCTACTAATTGTTCAATGAAAAAAGTGGTGACGGGGTTAGATTCTAAGATTTCTTTGGGGGTTTTGAAATATTTAGGGACTTCATCAAGTTTGCAGACACACATCCAGTAGAGTGGACAAACGAGAATGGCAAATCCAACTTTTAATTCAAACCAAATACTTGGACCGGCTCATCAAAAATCATAAATATCAAATTAAAAACAAACATTAAAGCTGAACTCGATTATAGACGGGAATCATTCAGACGGTGGGGCTTTAGTATGTGCTTAGTGTGTGTCAGTGTGTTAATGTGTTATGTAAATGTTAATGTTCTTGGTTCTTTACAGTCTCGGTAAATGACAAGGGAGAGAAAAGCTTTTCATAAATACCTTTTGCTCATCCCCAGTAGAATCGCACGCCCCTCCCCTCTCCCTCTCTCCTTCCCTCCTTCTCTCCTTTTCTCCGTTCTCCTCTCATCCTTTCGTCCACTGACAGATAATAAGTCGTTATCAGCCTCTGTGGAGAGCTCCTATTTATCCACCAACCCTGTCATGCTTTTACCACTTTATTTTCACATTTCCCTGTTCTCAATTTCTTTTATCTCACGCTTTTAATTTGACCACTATCCCAGCTGGAACACCCTTAATGACTACGGGGACTTCAGACAGACAGCTAGACCACTAGGAATAGCATGTGAAGCTAATTAATAGATTTGCTTGTTTCCCTGTCGCTCCACTCACCCTTTTGTCACTCCTCACAGTCTTCTAACTGCAAAACAACAACATCTCCGTGGAAAAAATTACCAACCAGCTGCCACTCAAGTCAGCTCGCCTCTTCGTAGTATCTCACATGCACACACAAGCACGTGCGCAGCGGTCGGTAATTTTCCTCCACGCTTCTCCGCTCTCGGCCAATCACGCGGCTCGCACGGGGGAGGGGGAGGAGTCGGAGCGCGGCCGGGTGATTGACAGGCAGCGCCCTACAGGTGGAGGGAGAGAAGCAAGGAGTGAGGAGAGGAGGAGAGGAAGCGGAGTCTCTTAATACTACT
>JACM01031969.1:0-63318 GCA_000787095.1 Periophthalmodon schlosseri
AGGGATGAGAGAGAAAGAGGGAGGAAGAAAGACAAGGAGAAGGTGAAGAGAGAGAAAGCAAAGAGAGAGGAAGAGGGAGGAGAGATAGAAAGGGGAAGAGAAAGAGGAGAAGAAGGCAAGCGAAGAGCAGAAATGGCAGGGAGAGAGAGAAAGTGTGTGTGTGTGTGTGTGTGTGTGTGTGTGTGAAAGAGAGAGAGAAAGACAGAGATAGGAGAGAGAGGTTGCGAGAGATGGGGGACAGCATAGAGAGAGATGGAGGAGAAGAGAAGCGAATGGAGGAGAGGAAGAGAGTGGGAAAGACAGAAGACAGAGAAAGAGAGTTGGACAGAGGAGTGAACACAGAAAGCGTGAGAGAGAGAAGGGAGGAAAAGAGAGAGAAAGAGGATAAGAAAGAAAGAAAGAAAGAGATGGAGAGAGACAGAGTTTTAGATGGCAACCATGCAACACTTTGGAAACTATATCTGGTTGTGTAAAATGTGCTATACAAATAAAGTTGGATTGGATGTAATAAAATACCTAGCTCACCAAATCAATAATACTTGAAGCTACTAGCGGAGTGGACAGATGAATTATTATGGTTAGAAGGGAAAAACTGAAAGGACTTTGTTACATCATGGCTGATGATGTTAAATTCTACATGGCCTCTCAATTATTCAGCTTGGAGTTTAAATTGTAATTGCATAATGTTCTTTTAAGTTTATATATAGGCCTATGAGTACAGCCCTTACATATATAGTTTATATGAGCGTCTGTGAGGTGTGTATGTCCTTGCTGGTGTTCAGGGCGAGTCTGGACATGTCCGTGTGCAGTTAGTCAACACCCTTCAGCTGTCCCTCACAACAACTGCACCGGAATACATATTAAACAAGACCCAATACTGACACAGTGTACAAGCTAACTGCTAACATTCAGTCAAAATATGGTCAAGTGAAAGTACTACAACTAGAGACAATTATGACTACTACTACAACTAACTCTCTCACTGTCATAAATAGGCTCATTAAACATGCAGGACAAAATAATGATATGGTATGCTAAATATGGTAAGTAAAAGTAGGTTACTGCAACTAAAAGCTTCTCCTCCTCCTACTACAATTAACTACTGCACTGTCCTAAATATTAAACATGCAGGACTAACTACTGTCATCACTACATCAGACTATTCCTACTACTGCTACCAAGGTGTGTATGTGTGAGGCGTGTGTGTAGATAAGCAACTACATCAAAGTTTAATGTTAATTTTCATGATGATTATTTGTGATTATTTATGTTTTGATTTGTTGTATTGTGATTTTAATGTCTTTCTTATTCTATAAAGCATGAATGACCTTGTGTACGAATTGTGCTATAAAAATAAACTTGCTTTACCTAATTTTATGTACATTTTTATTTATTATAGACTACACTTTTTAGCAATATCATATCTGCATTCAAATTATTGGCCATACATTTTAGATTTACACTCAGTATATTAAGTTAAATTAACAGGTATACAATTAGTAGACACGGTGTTTCTTTGCTAATGCTATCATCCACTTTGCAACTCAGATTTTGGAACTCCAGAGCCAGTCCCCTGTATTTTTTCCTGCACACATTAGCATTAGCCTTCAAAAATAGCAAATTATGAATAATCAAGAGGGTGTCAGCTGGTATAAACACACTGACCACATTTACGTGAGGTCAAAGCCTCGTTAAAAGTCATTGTTGAGTGCGTAAACCTTTTGGTGTTTTATTTTAGATCATAATTAACATGCAAAAGTGGCATCTGAGCTAACAGCTAACCAACTTTCACTTGAGATTTCTGAACTTGTGGGCCTCTGGTAAACATCCTCCTTTTTTAGGCGGTGAGGAGACCGGAGAAATTACATAAATATCATGAAATAAATATTTTTTATACTTTAATATGGGAACTGGCTTAACCATTCGAATTGACGGAAGTCCGAGTACCAGCAGCTAGCCAAGTGATCGAGTTGTAGCAACAGGCAGAGATAGAGAATTTTGCGTCTATGAATGTCTATGATGAAAAAGTGAAGCTATATGACAATATAACATCCCTACATATTCTCAGGTTTCACAGCGAGGCTTTAGCATGTTTTAGAACCAAATCAGATGGGTTACAAAATACAAATGCAAAAAACATATTCATTTTACAGCACATTTCTGAGCCGTACAGTTGCCATTGGAAACAAGCGGCCTGTATATACGATGAACTCAAACACCCCGTTTTCTCAGTAGGCAATCTCTCACTATTATATTCAACACAGCAGACGAAGCGATTTTACTTTTATGTAAGTAACTTTTAAAGAGAAAGCTGAATGACTAATCGGCCTTTCATCAACTTTCCAATGCAGAATCAAGTTAGCCCAATGTGGGTTCAGTGGGTACAAGACAAGCAAAAGGCCTGTAGTTTTAAATACAAAGCCAATTAACACAGTAAGCTTTTTAATGTGTATTTTAAAATAATTATAATCATGAGTTATCAGCCTACATCTGACCCTATCCTGCATCTTCAATTATATTGGGCAATGTGGCAAAAAAAAAGACATACTTTGGAATATTCAAAGCAACCCCACCAGAAACGTTACACAGTGTACACTTTAAAGAAGACTTACTGTGCTTGTTTCTGCTATATAGTTATAATCTGTGAGCGCCGTGGATCATTGTGTCATAATTTGGACATTTTAAATCGCAATATTCATCACAAACAACTTAATAAAAGAAAGAAGTTATAATCTGTGGCGCCGTGGATCATTGTGTCATAATTTGGACATTTTAAATCGCAATATTCATCACAAACAACTTAATAAAAGAAAGAAGTTCGCTGACTTCCCTGTCAGAAAACTGCGGTGCCTAATGGGAGCTGACGTCCCCATGAACGTCATCACAACAAAGAGCCATTAAGTTGTTGGCAAATCATGCTAGCGAGCCACGAAGCATGACTATGCGACGTTGCCAATTCCTACGCGTATCACAAATTTTAAAAATTCAATTGGAGAAGGGAGTAAGTACAGAGCTGTGAGTGTATACCCGTAGCGGTGAAAATGGGAATTGATCAGCAAAGGGCGTCTTATAAGCGATTAAAGATTGCTCAAACATACACAAATCACTCCAAATACAACATCGAGAGGGTAAATGAGAAGGGGAAACAACTATAACATGGTTAAAAGCTCTGAAAAGTCGATTTTGCATAATAGGTCTGCTTTAACATTTTAAGTCTTTTCCTTTCTGTCATTCTAAATCATACAACATGGCTGTATCTTTTGGAAAAATAAATATATATTCTCAACCCTTGCAATAGATTAAAGCAAAAAACATACAAGGTACACGGTAAACAAATGTTGCCTTTCCCCTTACAAATAAACAAAAGACAATATTCTATGGTAAAAACAAATGTTTAGTCTTCCTTTAATCCAGCAACTGTAAATCATAGATGCAACAGTTTAACACCTCTTGTGTAGCAGCCATAATGTTACATTTTCCCTTAAGAAGTTGAAGTTGAACATGGCAGACTTGTGAAAGGTTATCCACGGTCACAATAACACATACCTTGTACATGGGGGTATGATGGCAAAAAATACCACATTAGTTTCCTGATATTGATCATGATATTTGACTCAATTTTATTTTTGCCTTATTAAAATCAAAGAGGACTGGCTTTCTTAATGTTATGGATACATTTATGCCATTTAACACAAAATAACACAATCATTTTAAACCTGAATTCTACTCCAAACCACATGATACTGACACAGGATTGACTGTAAACCTGTCAATTAAAAACTTACAATTTTAAATGCATCTTGATTTGATTAAAATTAAAGTTCATATGCCAGGTTAGACTACTCATTTCACTAAAACATAGTTAACACAATTATATTTAAGATTTGACTAAAAATCTTGCCTAGTTTTTTCTAGTCTAGTTTTGGTAACGTTTGTAGAAGTAATTTCACAACTGTTGCCTAGCAACCATAATATTAGCAGGAGCCAAAACTTCTAAACTCTCAAACAATAGATATGATTAGAAAAAATAAAAATAAAAGACAACACCTTTATTTTGTTTAAACTGCCAGAAAAATGTGTTCCTTGTGTGTAAATTATCACCAAATTTTGGATGGATTTCCGAGTTGATGACGTTGGTAGAGGGACTGTGTTTTAGAACAAAGCACTACTTCCTGTATTTTTGTAATCTACTTTTCTTCTTCTTTTTTCACAAACTGCCACTTAACTGATATAAAATTATGATAAATATTTACCAAGTACTATCCCACCAAACAGTAATAATTGGAAAAACATAATAACCTGTCATATGCACTTGAAACGTATTGCACAGCCGTACTTGCAGTGGACATAAACTGACAGTTAATAGCGATGGACCACAAAACAGCACAAAACATTTTCCATTGGCGGATGTTTAGGACGCAGTAGCAGTTTCTGTATGAGTCAAATGTGTTAGATATGTAAATTTAGATGGTGCAGAGGTGGAGGAATCCAGTCTGTCCAAATACGAAGAGCTACTGTTACTTCAAAACATAATTTATACCACTGTATGTACCACTACTGCTCTTGTTCCTGTCATTACAGAAACAAAACTACTACTACTATTACTTATACTACTGCAGCTGGTAATATACAAGTTTCTTTTTTTGTGGACAAAGTCGATATAAGAGACACTAAAATAGGACTGGGCAACATGACAAACCACATGTTTTCAATATTAACTACGATGCTACTAACTATTCCACTACTAAGATGACTCCTAGTACTACTACTCCTACTCCATGTGCTCAGTAATATTTAATTCAAAAAAGATGCACTTAGAACTTAGCATTTACTGATGTCTAGCTAGTTAAGTTCAAGCAGGAAATACTTCAAATCATGTGTGTGTGGGACCACTATGAGGACACGAGACTGAGATTGGTCATTTTGGTAAATCTAATGAAATAGTTACTACAGCTAAAGTAGAGTTATTATTTTAAGTGTATAGCTACTTTCATTTTCTGTCAAAAAGAAATTAAATTAAATCACATTTTATGTATGATGTCAATAAGACAAGATAAGATGTAAGCAAGTATATTTAAGAATATATAACTTACATATAACAAGTAACATATAGATTATAAAGATATTTTCCATTTCACTTGTTTCTTAAGAAGAATTGCTTCACCTGCTTGCCCACGTAGAAATACATATGTTTATTTTCCAGGCATTTTCATGGACCCTCTACCAGAAAAGTTACACAGTGCACCTTTAAAGGGCCCATATTTTCTTGTTTACAGGGGCCTACTTTCTGATCGATGCTATAATGTTGTTTCTTCATCAAAAATATACCCAGTGTTTTGTTTCGTTTCATTCACACGTTTACACACAAATCCTGACATTAAGGCTGAGTTCTTCTCTCAAACTGAAAACACCTTGTGACGTCATGTGGTAATACAGAAAGTGCTCCACTGTGTTTTCAAACTGCATACACCTTCATTAGAATCATTTGGATGATTTCAGCCTAACTCAACTGAACTAAAGGTAATAGGTTTATGACATCACAAGGTGGAACAGAGCATTTTGAGCTTTGGAGATGTAGACAGTAATAATAAATTAATATAATAAACACTAATAATAAAAGATTACTCAAATGTGTGAATGAAGCAAAACGCAACTCCAGGTATGTTGTATAATTATAATGTTGTTGCGGAGCTAGCAGCATTCTAACATGGCTTAACGCTCACAAGAATCAACTTTCTGTGATATAGGACCTTTAAGCAAAATCAAAATAAAGTTATATAGTTGACTGGAACAACAGTATAAGAATGTGATACTGTGAGAATGGTCATTTTGCTAAATCTAAACTCTCAAAATGAATGAAAATTGTATTTTAGCTGTGAGCTCATCTGACTGTTAGATAAATGGACAAGCAATGTATAAATTGTATTATGTGCAGTAAAATATAATGTAATTTTAACATAATTGTATAGTGGATATTGTATTGCACAGTTACTTCTTTTTTTAAAGAAAAATAGTTTGTTTTTTGACCATCAGTATGGATTCAATGGATCAACATATATCACACATACTCATCTAACCAGTGAAATCTTGGCTGAGATTGTTGGTTAATGTTTTTCTTACAGAACATACATTCGACACAGTGAATCACAATCTCTTGTTGGCAAAATTAAATAATTATTCTACAAGAGGACAGGTATATAAATGGCCGGAAAGTTACTTAAACAATAGACAACAATATGTACAAAGTAATAATCATAAGTCTAACTGGTAAACTGTAATTACTGGAGTCCAACAAGGTTCAATAATTAGACCAAACCTTTTTTATTTTATTTATTGATGACATTTAATTACAAGTTATAAAACATATGAACTTTCTGCTCTTTGCTGATGACACTACTGTGTACAAAACAGGAAATTATTTAGAAGCTCTAATTACAAATACAAAGGAAATGAAATTATAAAATGATGGTTTGATAAAAAATGTATTATTTTTAAATTTGACAAAAACTAAATGTATGATTTTTTGGAACAAGAAAACACAGGGGGCATAAGATTATTATTATTGATGATGTAGTTATAGAAAATAAAATGTTTGGGAGTTATGCTAGAACACATGTTGAATATATAAGGAAAAAATAAGTAAATGCTTTGGAATTTTGTATAAGGTAAAATATGTTTTGGATGAAACTGAAATAATTTAGGTTATACTCTTATTTAATAATCCCATATTTACATATTGTATTCAGGTGTGAGGCAATGCATGTAAAAGTTATATGGTCCAATTATACCTATTCCAAAAGAAGGTCCTAGAAACCATATTAATGAACTTTTTATGAAATTGAAAACCCTGAAATTTATTGATCTTGCCCAGTTAAAAATTGTGCTGACCATGTGGAAGATCGGGAATAAATTGGTACACGAGCACATTTCTAATAAATTCACATTGATCACATTGATAGCAGCAGCAGGAGGACCTTTCACTCGCACTTCCCTAAAACAAAGAGGACTTGTTGTCACTGGAGTGAAACAGTGGAACTCTTTAGACAATGTATTAAAAACTTCCCATTCAACTGTTCACTTGAAACGTATGTACAAAAAGACAAAAACTGAAAACTATAGAAATATATAAAGTACAAATTATGGGTATCCTGAAAAAAAAGACGTGTTTTGTAATTTTGTTTAAAAATTGCCATGCCAGATGGTTGGCTAATTATTATTTAGTGTGATTTTCTTGGTTAAAGGGCATGTTTAATGTTTCATCATGTATTCAAACTGTATTGCTGTTTGAACCCCTGGCAAGATGGCTAAGACTGATATGTGTAAGAATAAAAATAAATTGATTGAAAAAAAAAAAAAAGATTTTATAGTATATTCATGGGTTTCAGCTTCCTGTTATATGCAACATGCAAGATTTTTCCACATTCAAAAAGTATATTATGTTTTAATTCATTAATCTCTACAGCAATGATCGTAATTTTTCATTATTCCGAAACCCATGGATACGTTTTACTTTTTCTAGTTGACTGAAAAGCCCAATACGAGGATATGATACTGTGAGATTGGTCATCTTGCTAAATCTAAACCCTCAAAATGAATGGAAACTGTTTTAGCTGTGAGCTCATCTCTAAAAAAGTGAAGTGGGCCTAAACCGGGCAGTGAATCATGTTACTCTGTTTATGCCAGCAGCAGCAGCAGTAGTAGTCATAGTAATAGTAGTAGTAGTAATAATAGTAGTAGTTGCAGTATTTGCAGTAGTAGTAGTAGAAATAATAGTAGTAGTTGTAGCAGCAGTAGCAGTAGCAGCAGTAGTAATAGCAGCAGTAGTAGTAGTAGTAATACTAGTAGTAGTAAAATGCCCAGTGTGTGAGTCATGACAGTTGTACTACATTTGTTACAGTGAGTAGGACAGATACGCTGCCCCAGAGACATGTTCTAGACCAGAGCAGACTGGCTTTAAAGAGAGCAACTCACTGTAAAATGTGGCACTAAATGTAGATCAGTGGTTCAACACGGAAACAGGGCAAAACAATCAGCAATATACAACTAAATTAAGATAAATAAACAAATAAATAGACCAATAATAAGTAGTACTTTTAGGCTATACTATGGACAATTAATCAAGATATTAATTTAGGTTTGACTACAAATGTCTGACAGTTTTTTCAACATTATGTAAAAAAGTAAGGAATTCTTTCAACTTTTTATTTATCAGTTCACCCACACTTCCTGGTATAATTTTGTTAATACATTTGTCCACCACATTTTGAATTTCTCAATTCATTTTTAAATGGGGGTTAAGGGTTGGGAGAGACATTCAGTTAATAGTCAGAGGTCATGAATCAGTCGCACAATGATTAGCCCGGCATGTGTTCTGCAACCAAAGCCATAGGCCACAGTGGAGCACATCTCCAACTTAAAACTTTTAATAGGATGAAGTAGGGATGAGCGACATTGACAAAAAATGATATCTCTATTTTATTTATTTATTTATTTCATTTACTCAATTTACTCAACAATATTCAGACTTAATAATCAGGAATTTGCTAAAATGTGCCTGTAAATTTGGTTGAGGTTCAAGTATCACACAAATATGAGATATGATCAGTTGTCAATATCTCCCACCTCTACGATGAAGCATACAAAATAATGTATTTTGGCCTTACCAGTGCCGGGTCGTCCCATGATGATCTGCTTGCGTGGGGCAGGGTGAGGGGACTCGGCTGGCAGTATGAGGGGGAGCAGCGCAGTGGGAGTGGGGTGACAGGCCACAGGCTGAGGCAGGGACCCAGAGGAGTCCTGATGCCCTCCCTCGGGTTTCCTCTCCCTCTCTCTGCCCCCCGACCCAGAGGAACAGAGCACAGAGGCCGACGACGTGGTGCCCACGCTGGACAAGGCAGTGGAGCCTCCTGTGGTTGGAGTCAAGGACTGCAGGAGAGAAGGACAGTTAGAAAAATGGACAATCAGTGTGAATATGCTATACATCAATTGTATTATGTGCAGTAGAATGTCATTTTAACATTAGTAAACTGTACTGCTGACATGGTATTGTATTGCACAGTTACTTGTTTTATAGTATATTAACTGGTTTCAACTTCTTATTATATGTAACATTTGAGGATTTTTTTCAGATTCAAAATGGATCATATTTTGTTTTAAATTGTTAATCGCTGTGGCAATGGTCTTAATTTTGAAGCCCATGGATTTAAAAACTTTTTACTTTTTGAACTTTTTATTTATTGTGAGGTAACTTTAATTCAAAAACATGTATCTCAAAATATTATGTTCTATTTTTGTTTTTGTTTTTTTTGGACTAATTATGTATTTTTGTAATTTTTAGTATTTTTTGGATGTCTTTAACATTTTGCTTTCCATATATCACATGTTAATTGTTGTCATGGCAAGGTTCCTATCGTGACATTAACAAAAGTTGATGGTGTAATAAATTAGAATAATTTCTCACATAGTGATAAGACAATTTTTTTATTGAGTTACCTCTACGCAAATTGATCATCCATGTATTTCTTATGGGACACCTGTCATTGCATTTCACAGCCATGTTAACATATAGAAAATGTGGTGTCGAGTGTCAGAGCAGCCTGGGTGGGATTCAGACTGAACCATATGCCCTCTGTCATCACCAATCACTGTCTCTCTGTAAATACTTTACCTCTTCACTGCTATCATCGCTACACGCAGCTAAAATGTCACCATTGCCACCAATGCTGTGATGGTACTATATTTTTATACGTTAATTTTCACTACCATTATGGGTTTAGTTAATAAAAAAGACATTTATTTTCTTACTGTGTTACTGTATTTAATTTTTGTTTTCTTAACTTTTTTTTTTTTTTTTTTTTTACAGACTGCATGTCTGTAACGAAAATAATTTCCCCTTGGGCATGAATACAAGTAATTCTGATTCTGAAATGTGAACTACTCTGAACACAAAATTCTAGACAGTGGTGCAGAACAAGATTTTTCTAATAAAAAGTCATTTCTAAAATTACATCAAAACATCAAAACAAGAGCAGACTGATATTGTGTTCTCAAGGAAGACAACTCTCCCACATTGTCTATCCACTGGTTTTAGCTTCCTGTTTTATGCAACATTTTGAGGACTTTTTCCCATTTAAAAGATACAATATTTTCTTTTAAATTGTTAATTGCTATGGCACTTTTCATCATTCTGAAATCCATGAATATGAATTTAAAGTGTGAGCGACTGGAGGTGATTGGAGGGCCATATGTCTATGCATCTGTGGCTAAAGTAATAGCTTACCACCAATGAGTGTGTGAAGTAAGACATTATTGGATGAAATTATAAGGCGACTTTCAGTCTGGAAAACACTTCTAAATTAATTATGTTATGTATTCTATTTTTTCTTATGTTTTGAGATTTTTTTCCCATGAGGTGGGATTCACAATATAATAATAAAACAATGGTAAAAAAATGTGATTTTAATCTCTCTCAATTAAAATAGTTTTGTTTTTTTGACTTACTGAGCTGGAAGTGACGAGGACCAGAGTAGACGTGTTCCTCAGCAGGACTGTCCCATTCGGAGCTGCCCCATTGATGGGTACAGGGGCCTGCAGTCCTGGGGGTCCGGTGTGTGGGGGCTGGCTGTGCTCTCTGGATCTGCTCCTCTCTCTTCTCCCCAATGGTCCATCAGAGAATTTTGCCAACGGGACGTCCGGGTTGCGCACAATGACCGGGGAGTCTCTGAGGGGTACAATGCGACGTGGAGAGGGCTCCTGGGGCAGAGGAGAGGGGGGCGTGGGGGACACTAGCATGGGTGGAGGGGTAGAGGCTGCGGAGGATGGTGGTCTGCTGGTAGCACTTCGAGGCCTGGGAAAGGATAGCGAAGAGGGGGTTGTTGGCTGACTTTGGGGGGATAGAACTCTAAAAGCTGGGCTCAAAGTTGGATCACCCACTCCAGTCCCACCAACTCCCACCAACTGCTGATCAGATTTATTTTGGTAATCTTGAATCGCTGGTAGAGGAGGGATAGGGTGTGAGTCCATTTTGCGTTTGCTGGGGCTCATTGGGACTGTGAATGTGAGATTGGTCTGAAAAGTTGGGACTATCCCGGACAAGTGGCGTTCACGCTCAGCTCCCGGGGTACTGATTTTTGTCCCGCTTAGCTGACGATGGCGTCGAGAGGTTAGCGAAGCAGGAGCTGTGATCGGGCTAAAGCTAGTTGGTCGAAATCCGAAAAGCGGAGAGGGGGAAGGAGAAGGGGTGGGTGAGAAGGGTGACTGATTGGATATGGGGGAGTAAGATGGCGTTCCAGAGCGCGAACCTCCAAGAGATACAAGCATGGTTGCAGCTTCACACTCATCAAAGTCGAATCGGGACAGATCTTGGGGCAGCAACGATGGTAGAACCAGGCGAGGACGGGAATCAGCCCCACGACTGCTAGTTTCACTGCTTTCTCGAGAAGTCTCATCCCAGTCGAACTCTGAACTGGCTCTACCTCCACCTAGCCGGAGATCAGATGGAGTAAGTGTCCCCGTGCTACTTGCTCCGCCTCTGTCCCGACCACCTCCACTAGCTTCCATTTCCTTGGTCCTCATTGAAAGATGTCTGGAGCAGTAACCACGGCGCTGTGACTCTTTGGAACAGCCTTCTCTAGAGCACAGTCTCCTCCACTGCTTTCCGTTGAACTTTTTCCGAATTCCCGTTGGGGTGCAGACTACATCCCCTTTTTTGTACTTCTGCTGTGCGGCTGTGAGCGGAGTCCGAGATCGAGAAGAAGATGAGGAGGTTGAGCCCGAACCCGACCCCCCTGCTGAAGATCCTGAGACTTTATCCATTCGGGACACCTGCACTGTGGAAGAGGAGATTGGGGGGAGAGGGGGAAGCTGGGGGGTGGTGATGACTGCTGCACTTGGGTCTAGACCGAGAACGACGGGGGAGGGAGGAGGGTGCGGGTTTAGGGCAATGTGCGTTGGTGGGACCCCAATTCCCCGCACCACTGACAATGGGTTGAGGTAGCCTGTTGGTGGTGGGGGCTTTGAAAGGATGTGGCGAGGATGCGGTTGAGCAAGTGTCATAGGTTTGGCCCCAGGTATGAGTGGCCCCATTGGGACCATGTTGAAAATGGACACTTCCATGTCTTCTTCGGGAGTCAGCGGCATGTAGGGCAGCTGTGGCGGTTTGGAGTTGTTCTCTCTTTCCCGCTCCTGTTTTCTCTGAAGCTCCCTTCCCTTCTCTATATCCCATTCACGACCTGGAACAAGACTTAAGACAGAGGCAGGTGTAACTGGAGAGGTGATGCTATGACCTGCCGTAGAGGAGACTGGTACCATCCCCAGGAATGGCATTTCTCTTCCCAAAACTGGCCCCATTCTGGACGTCATTCCACAAACTTCAACATCCAAATCCTCTCTTTCCTCCCTCTCCTTTTCCCTGACCCTTTCTTCGGACTCTCTTCCAGCTCCTCCAGAAGGTAGATCCAAGTCCCAGGGTGGCACCAGGAGGCGGAGTGTTTGTCGGGGCACCCAAACGGCCTGTTTGGTGCTGGTGATGTCTTCCTGATCTAGGGAATGGTGCCTTTCATCTGTTAGAACAACTCTGTATCGATGAGACACTGCAGGGTGAGTATCAACTTGGTTCAACACACCTTCTCTGTACCATTGCCCCTCGCTTCCCTCCTTATTCCCATATGGGACGCAAACTCGAGTGCCTATTGGAATGGGGTGGACTCCAGGTGGTGCAGCATCAAGAATTATGTCCACAGGAGCAGAAGTACTATCCCGCCTGTATGGATACCTTAGCAGAGTCTTTTCGCCATTGAGTTGTACCTCTAGATTTCCAAACTCTCCATTGACTTTTCTGACAATTCCGGCTCGAAACACCAACCCGGAACTCTCAGCGTCATCTTGCCCTCTGCCCTCCTCACCTCTCCTTCTCGGTAGTCTGGCCAGGACGCGTTGGTTCTTTAATCCTTTTGCAAGGGCATCCGAAAGCAGGTCAGGTAGCCCCATTGGGACATGAGTTTCATTGACTACCTCTAAATCAGCCGAATGCTCACTCGCTGTGTCAGTTGAGGAACATCTAGGCAGCGGACTTGGTGAAACTCTGTCCTCCACTCCTCCTGGTCGTTCCCGCTCCGATGCTAGTGTTAACGTAGGTGGGCCTGGCGAGCCGTCTCTGCTTAACCTTCTATTGTGGAAATCATCTATTAACCTTCTGCTTTGAGACTGCGGGACTTCACTCTCTTGATTCGAGGGCGCCTGGCTTCTCATGCCCTGATTTTGAGGAGGGGGTGGGGTATTGGGAGCGGGGTTGCTGTTTCCAGATGAAGAGCAGTGTTCTGAGGTGTACTTCTTTTTCGGGACGCGAGCCTTGAAAGTTGCTGTTTTCCGACTTGAGGCGTGATTCGGACTGTTGTTAGCGCTTGGCGTACTACTGTTACTACAACTACTACCACCACTGTCACTATGGCTTCCACCACTCACCATCAAACGACCCGAAATTTCGTCCGAAGAGGTCAACAGTTTCCCTGAATCGACATCAGACAAGCCCTCTCTGTAGAGCCCCTCCCCGTCCGAACTGTCCCGCACTCTGATTGGCTCTTGCGAGGAATCCGAAGTTCGATTTTGTGGAGATCTGTCTCTATTTTCATCCGAATCTCTTTTCTCACCTCCATCCGAAACGTCCCCTGCACCGCGCCTCTTCCCCCCTTTAGCTCGGGTTGAGGGAGGAGAGCGCCTTCCTTGCTTTTTTAGTGGCTTCATCTTCAACAATTGATTTCGTATTTATCCCCGAGATCTTCTATTGCTTTGCCTTGTTGCTTGCTTTTCTATTTTCCTCCTCTGTCTGTGTCTCTCTCGCTCATCCTGTCTCGTCTGCAACTCCAGCACTTGTCCACCTTTATTCTGAAGACTCTGGAAGAAAAAAAAAGAAAGAGAGAAAAAAAAGAGAGGGTGGGTTACTCATGTGGTAAATACAATCAGACATTCACTAAGCCTATTCACACAGACGGCTGCTAAGTCCAAGGCAATGACAATAAATCATGGACTCTGTTAAAATCAAAGGGCTTCTGAATGGGGTCTTTGTGCACTACAGTATTCATCGCAAAACACTTGGGCTCTATCTGCAAACGGCTGCACAACAACTTGTTTTGTCTGGAAAATTAAGGAGAAATAAAGATTTTATAAAAAAAAAAAAATATTATATAAAACTTTAAGAATAACAAAATAGGCATAATATTAGCCATTCTACACAAATACTCCAAAAAAACTCCATCGTAACTGAGAATGTGTCACTGGGACAAGAAATGAAGCATGTCTAAAGTCATAAAATAGATTACTTTTTTAAACATATATTTGTTTTAGGAAGGCTTTACATTTTCAATTCTAATTAAATTTATAAATGTTATATGTACAGTATCTATTAAATAAAATGTAAAAATTTAAATTTTAATGACATGGTTTTGTCAATTTTCATGAGAATAAATGTTTGGTCCCATATCTACAATAAAGAAACAACAGCTGTGTACAGTACTATATTAGTAGTGTAAATTATTATCATTATAAATTAATATCATTATTTCAGTCAATTAAGTAAAAGACCCAAGATCTTATTTACTATGGCGTCCAGTCCAAGAGGTCAACTAGATATATCAAAATGAAGAACATCACCAAAGCAGTAAGCGATGACAGAAAAAAATAGGTATTTATATAATATGCATAACATGTCATTTATGTACTAAGAAATAAAGGAAGTAAGAGCAACCCATATCTCTGCTTACAGGAGTATTTTAGACCACGAAAACCATAAGTCAGCACTAAGCAATTCAAACTATGTACTGAAACACGGAACAAGTGGTACTAGTAATTTCCTTTGCGTAAACATGTATTGTTACCAAATTATTACAAGAATTTACAATTAACAGAAATGGAAGCAAAATAGTTAAGTGTATTTTGTCTTGATTCATATTAGAGATAAGGACGAATGTCATCCACTAAAAAAAACTTTTGGGAAACAGCTTGAGCCAAAACAAACAGCGCTCTCATACCAGAGTCTCGGTCAGTGACCCAGCCCCAACTTAACTTACAAGAACAGTCTGACCACTCAGTATTCAAAAGACCAATACTTTCAATGTAATTCTTATCAAATTCAACTCAACATAAATAAGATTAAGTTAATAAAAAAAAACCCAAACAACTGCCAGAGCAAAGCTAAAAAAGTGAACATTTTAAATAGATAGTTGGCCATTTATATTTAACAGCTACAAGAATGTATTTAGTCTGGAAAACTGGTTGAATGTATATTTAATGTAGAAACTTAAGCCTGCCACACTTCAGGATAATTATGACCCGATTTGCTTCTGCACAACTTTGGATCTTTGTATGTGATTTTGAATCCACTGCGCTCCTCATGTGTAAAACAAAGTGTCAGGGGCAGACGGTGTGCTCTGATCATTTTGAAAGCAAATCGCTTTACTGTAGACAGAAAACAGCTGACACGAGTGCGTTAGCCTGTTAGCTCACAACATTTAGTGGTGTGCAGTCTCTTCGTTGCAGTCTTTGCTCTCGAAGATTTAAAATCTCATACGATTCTCCTCATGTGGTCTACGCTTTTTGTCTCATGTTTAAAAATCCATTAAGACTGAAATATCCTGTAGTGTGTGGTGGGCATTACATTATATAAATCTAATAAGAACAACAAAATAGTTTGAATTTTTTTTATCTTTAATTAAAGATGCAATATATATACGTTTTTTGGTGGAGGGTCTGTCATCTGCTTGTCTCATGAAAATGTTACTGCTTTGCCTGGAATGTTCCACAGAATGATATAAATATAGCTATTTTTCATTTATCCCATTACGTAAGTTTTTATTGCCAAAAAAGACTTGATTTGGTGGAGTCATCTGGTTGAAGATTGCTAAGTTTTATGTAATTCTGTGGAACATTTCAGGCAAAACAGCATCTCCATGGAGAAAATAGGATATTGTACCCTACACCTAAAGCATATAATACCCCTTTTATATGCAAAAATCATAGCTTTTGTTATGATGTTATGAGATGCATAAAGAAATGCTACAATACTGCAATTAATTTTGAAAAATGCCAATAATGAGATGACATAATTGCATTTTGCATTAGTCTAATACCAAACTTGGCTCTGAAGATATTTAATAAAGAACGTTCCAGCTCCAAATTGTATTTATTTTTCATAAATTTCATAGACTTTGTGAAAAAAGGGTCTGGCATTAAGTTATTTCATTAATTTAAAAGCAGCCGGCCTAACCGTTACTGTGGGTGTTGGAAACAGTAGGTCACGGGTTTTGTTATTACACCACAAAAAACTGTTCAAGTAGAAATGAGCAATCACTTAAATCTCACTGGTATTATACAACTTTAAAATGACAAACATAAATATAAAAATGCAGATGTGATTATTGCAAACTCATTACGTGGGTTGTGATATATACTCAGACTGAAAGTAGATGTCATCAATGCATCTGAGTCATAAAGAAAATACTGTGTGACAAGGATTTTTAAATGTCAAGATTATACTATATGCAACACTGTGTATTTTAGCTGCAAAATTTACTACTACTACTACTACAACTACTACTACTACTACTACATCAGTCCAACTTTATTTATTACCACCACCACTACTATTATGACTACTACGACTACTACATAGATTGCATTTGTGAAAACAGATTTTTCAGATTTTGCAATATATTGAGTCACAAAAGGAAACAGACAATATGCGTAGTTGAAGTGTAATGCATAGAAATTTAATAACTATTATTACCACACATACAAAATACACTATCATAAGGTCCTATATAATGCATTATTCAGACTTTTTAAACTGGAACAGCTAAACCTTATTTCCCAAATAACTTAAACTTAACTTAAAAAAAATGTTGTGACTTTTACACTTGTCCTGGTTTGACCCTAGTTCAGTACAAATTTAGACTTGGTTTGGTCCTGTTTTAATCCTGGTTTAACTAAGGTTTAGTTTCGGGTTTAGTCCCAATTTTATTGTGGCGTGCAGACAGTGTGAAAGCTAAACCTAAACTTAAAATACATCCACAACAACTTGTTTTTGATGAGGACACAACAATATCATATGGTTAAAATGAAACCTTTTTAAGGTTAAGATACGTTAAGGTACAGGGCCAGTTTAGATTAAAGTATGCAATAGGGCTGCAAGATTCATCGCAATGAAATCAAATAAATGCAATTTTTGAAGAATGGAATTTCCTCCACAAACAACAAAATATTCAGTCTTATTCCGCATAAAAAATGCTAATCCTGTAGTTTATATCTGTACAAACATGTCCAGAGATGTGACTCGTGCATTGGTTTTTAGTTCATATTTCAGTCTTTTTGTCAATTCCTCTGGACGCTTTTAAAATGTGAACTTTGAACAGAATTATTAAAAACACAAATCACAAATAATAATAATAATAATAATGATAATGCAAGAAGATATTTTCCCACATTTTTGCTGTATACAATTTTAAGTTCTTCTTCGGGAAATATCAAGTTTAAGATGTTCAAACGAGCTTAAAACCGTTGCATAATGTATTAAATAGCACCTTCATAAATTGTCTAACAGTGCAGAACAGGTGTCGCTCTACACCTGTAATCCCCTTCGTATTCGTGGTAATGTTATTCTTTCTAACACATCTAAATTCCTGCGTATTCCCTGTTGAAGGATGCAGTGCCGAGTTGTAACAATCATGACTCATTCACACATTCATTACACATTTATCTCTTACATAACGCTCCTACTCACATTACCGAAGGCTCGCGTCCAGGCCAGGTACATACTGACAATGAGACGCCATTTTAGACACTCTAATACTACTATAGTACTAATATAATACACACAAAGTACTGCACTGTGCACTAGGGCTCAGTATGGAAACAGTGAGGAGCACAAATGCAATATGCCCAGACAAGCCTCTCTGCACACACCCGCTGCTGTGCACTTGGCCGGGGCGATCGGAGGCGGGGGAATTCCTACAGCTAGAAGATAGTCTCTCGCCCTTTCTCTCTCTCTGTCTCTCTCTCGCACTTTCTCCTCTCTCTCTCTGTCTCTTGCCCTTTCTCTCTCTCACTTGCCTTTTTTCTCTCTCTCTTTCTCTCTCTCTCTCTCTCTCCATAACAACCTCTATCTGTATTTCAAAGCTATCCTTCTCAAGAAATTCTTCTACCCACACTAGGGGTCAAAAGTATCAAAAATACTAAAACTCATTTAAGCAAGTATCGATACTGAAAAAATGTGACCTTTTATCAGAACTAATGCAGTGCTCCAGAGTGCCCAAAACTGTGCCCAAAATTTTTCACCGGTGCACCCGACAGATCCTCATCACATTACCTCTCATGTGTCCTCTCTCATCATTATAAACATGGATTAAACAATATAGAACGCACTTAAATGACTGTTTTAATTGACAACTAAAAGAAAACATGTACATTTACTCACTCTCCCCTCACCCGCGAAATTAGTTAGAAATGCTGAGGCCGATGCACTCAGGTGACACTCTGGTGCACAGCGCTAAATGCACAGCAGAGCTCATAAGTTTGGCTTTTTTCATCTATTTGTGACTGAGACACACTGTGTTTAGAGACTTAAATCATTTGAGGCTGCCGATGCATGAGGTGAAAATAAAATAAAAACTAAACGGCAAAAGACGTCAAATATCAACTATTGAAACTGAAAGAGGTCTCATTCTGCACGTGCTATAGTGAACTGTAAAGATCCTTAAAAGCACAGACCTCTCACTCTGACTAGTTTTTGAAGCCACTATTTATTTAATAGCCTTTTATTAATGAAACTCAAATAGGCTACTTATTCTGTTTTAACAACAAGTAAATTCTTAGTGTTATTTGAATAATAAAACTAGTCATTATTGAAATATTATTTGCTTTAATTCTTTTTTCTTGAATAGGTGTGTAGTATAGAGCTTATTAAGTGTGTAGTATAGAGTATGAATTGTATATCCATTAAGTCATTTATTCAGCCCTTAATGTTGAGGCAATTTAAGGGCAATATATTATGATAGTTTAAATAAGCGTCAGGTTTTGGTGCACCCAAATCAACTCAAATCGTTAGTCTGAAGCCCTGTAATGTAATTACAATTACAGTATTGCCTAAAAATATCCAGTATCGAGTCTATCCTTTAGTATCAGATTGAGTTTTAAATGTTAGTATTGTGACAACACTATTCCACACTGCAAATATGGTTCTTTCAGTGTTTATTACATAGTTGTAGTGCTTGTAAATGCATTCACTCTGAGTACTACTACTGAAAATATTAGCGTTTTTTTCATTGACTAAAGTAAAATTGAGCGTTGACAACTCCCTGCAGCAGGTGGTGAAGTGGGCGAGTAGACTGCTGGGTGTGCCTCAGCTCAGTGTGTCAGAGCTGTACTCCACTGAGCTACTGCGGAAGGCCAGGTCTATCACTATGGACCCCACACAGCCGCTGCAGCAGGAGCTCCAGCCTCACCGCTCTGGACGACTGTATGTGGTCCCTAAACTGTCCCTATTACACTACAGGGAAAGTTTTGTTCAGGAGTGGTGTCCAGGTGGAATCCCACTCTTAAACAGAACCCCAGGCTTCTGCTGAACTAAGACTAAGGGGACTGTGACTTTTGAAGGCTGTAAGACATGAGTGCCTAATCTGTGTAATTTTGTGTGTCTTCATTTTAATGTTATTGGACTGCTGTGGTCCCTTCTGCAAACAAATGTACCCTCAGGTACTAACAAAGAAACCTTGAACCTTGATGAGACAAACTTGGGACTTGTATTTAAATTTGGAAGATTACAGGGACAAAACATACACTATACCATAACTGTATAAGGACTAAATCAAAATACTTTCACAACTAAGATAGACCTAAATCAACATTTAAAACCCAATAAAACATGGCAAAATTAGGATTTCTAAAATGAAACAGGTACCAAACTAGGATCAAACCAATGACAACCAGGGCAAAACCATGAATTTAGCTGCGATCCAACAAGGAATATGGTCAAACCCATGAACATTTGTACCTCGCTGGGATCAAACCAGGACTAAACCATGATATATCCGGGACTTGACCAAGACCGAAACAGGACTAAAATAATCGGAAATCCGATTCCACTCAGATAAAGGACTAAACAAGGCCCAACTTAGAAGTAAACCAACACTACAACATAATTAAGTACGGAAGGGGCAACACTGTGGTCTAAACTAGGATGAAGCTAAGACCAAACCAGAACTAAAACAAGACTAAACCAGTACAAAATAGTCTCTTTACTCGAGTTTCAAACTGGACTTTCACCTTCGTTGCATATTTATTTAAATCTCAATTTGTAAATCCCTATTGTTAACTGAACTCGTCCAGAATAGCAGTCGCCTGTCCTCAAATAATTGTTATTCTGCACTAGTCTTTGCCATGGCCCAAATTATTCATACAAAAAGTTTTTCATTCAGTCTTTAGTGAAATTGATTTCGCTGACTGGTCCAATTGCTTTGGTCTTGTGTTGGTTTGTTGTTAGCTGGGACTCCCCCGAGGTCCCTTAGCAGAGAATAGTTACAGTTTCAAACACAACAGAGTCTACTGATCTTAAAGATGTTACAATGTCTGAATTCAAAGCTGTTTTCTACATAGAGGAATCCACATGAATATTTACTCTAAAAAACAGTGTTAAATGTAGTAGTAGTAGTAGTTATAAATTGGTAAAGATGTAGTTGGGCTTCACTATATATTTGCTGGTTTAAGCACTAGTGGTGTGCTCTATGATTTGTGGTTCAAGCATATAGTATAAAAACAAAAATGAAGTGCTAAAATTGTCAAAAATATTAATGCCTAGATACAAATCAGTACTAAACTGACTCAAAACCAGATACTCATTTGATCAAGTGCTGATACTGAAAATATCACATAAACAGGACAAAGTGAGAAGTGAATAGTTTTAGAACTGTCTTGTGGTAATATAAGAGAAATTACTGTTATTTTGTGTTTTTAAAAACTAACGCTAAGTCAGTCCCCCTTCAGAGCGCCATCACAACAAAGTCAGCGTGCATCCCGCTAATGAAACTACTGCACAAAGCATCAGGTTTGTTAAGTTGTTGTGTAGGGATTTGTCTCATGTTTTTGTATATTTTTGGAATTGTCATGTGGGAGCATTGAAGACGTGGGCTTGTGGGCTGAGCATTGCACAGAATCTTATAGCTAATCATAAGGAGGGTTCGAATAGGGCTCGGGAGAGATTGCTAAAATACTCAAGCCTGCATGGGTGACATCTAAAACTTCTGAAGACATGTTTCTGATGAGGGAACGTTATAACATGGTAGAAAGCTCAAAAAAATGATTTATCATAATACCCCCTTTTTAGGACTAGCACAATATTTGAGCAAAATAAACAACAGCAAAACATATCACTGACATTATGCAACAATATAAAAAGTGTAAAAGGGTAAAATAATAATGAAAGTGGTTTGTGGAGGAGTTGAACTTTAACTCCAAGTCAGGGCTCTCACAAACCACACACGCTGCTGTTAGTTTCGCTATATTTTCATAATAATGTAGGCTCCTCTTGACAAATCTATCACACGTTCATTAAAGTTTCTACATGCAGATGTAGACTATCTAAAGTCCGCCACACACTACAACAGTTTTTAACTGTGCAACAAAAAGCGTAGACCACAGACACGAGGGGAATCAAATGGGTTTTTAAATCTCCGAGTGAAAAGATTGCAGCATAATATGCAAGGGAAGAGATTGTGCACCACAAGCTAAAAGTTGTGAGCGCATCTCGCATCAGTTTCCTGTCTACAGCAAAACGACTCGCTTTGAGACTCTAAAGTGTTCAAAAGATCAGAACATTGCACTTCTAGTTTAGACGCAAGTCGAAACTGTATCATTATTATTTGTGAAATGTGGTGCGATAGTTCAGATAAATGCTTTTTAATGCACAGAATCCTGGCGATAAATTACAGGAAGTAGAGTCACTATCGCTAATCTGCAGTAGCTTCACCCCGATCCTCACTGTGTTTATGTAAACAGACGCACGTGAGGAGCTACTCTTGTGTTTTTACTTTTTAAAGAATGCTTCAAACTCTATAGTGCTGTTTTGTGGACTGGATGTCATTATTTGTGGGCAAACTCTAATGAATAATACGGATGAGAATGCTGCAGTTTAACTTTACAACTTTACGAGAGTAATAAAGTTGTCTTTAAATAATTTTCGCCATTTCCTGGTCCCTAGTGTTCTACTTTATTGGCTGTTGCCGTGGTGATGTTTTGTGGTTGCGATATGACTGAGCAGCTCAGCTGACACCACATACAGGAGGAACGCAGAGGCTTAAAAATTGCATATGAGGATCCAAAGTCAAGAAGAAAATCGGGCCCTAAATCGGGGAAATTATCCTGTAGTGTGTGGCGGACATAAAGGTGCACTATGTAACATGTCTCCCTGGAGATAGTTCGCTTTGCCCTGATTGTTCTACAGTAAAGAGTTTAACTCCATCTCCATGGAGGTTATGCCACCAGGCCAAGTTATAGATCAGATCTGTGGAGACCATGCTCACAACGAGAATGCATTTTTTCTCAAAGGTTTTTGCAATAAAAACATCTATAATAGAATACATCCAACATGGATAAAAGTAATACCTATTGTGGAACATTTCATGTAAAGCAATAGTATGTCTACAGAGACGAGCAGGTAGTGGAATCCCCCACCCAGAAAAGTTACACAGTATACCTTTAAATAAACTATTGCTGAACTCACCCATTTGTCTGTGTCTCATTGAAATATTGGTAGACATAATGCAGTCGAATTGAATCATTTTAGAGAGAGAAAGAGAAATATATACGTTGCCAGATAGACCACATGAAATCCTCTCACTTCTCTCAGAATATAAGACCTAGCCCAGCATGTCTCCTGTCGCTTTGATTGACAGCTGACTTCCCTCCATGTTTCTCTTCATCCTCCCACCTCTTTCTCCGTTCTCTTTCTAACTCCCTCTTTCCTTTCCTCTCCTCTCTCTCTTCATCCCTCTCTCCGTCTCGTCTTTTTCTGTTCGTCTGTGCAGTTCTCATTCAGATCCCTTTTATACGCTCCACATCAGACTGTCTCAAGGCTACGCACTGCAAACATTTTATGCTCTGAGTCGATAGTGCGCTGAGCCTGGTTTCTACTCATTTTTATGTGCATTTGGAGATATAACAGAGATGGAAATGCTAAACTTTGAAATAAAATGAAATATATTGTATATAATTCAGTTTCAATACATTGTCTTTAATGTGGTAACTATGTGAAAACAAAACCAGGACAAACTCTCAAATAAATCAGAACATAACCACAACTAAAATGGTCTAAACCAGGACTAATCTTACCTCTGCTAGCTTCAGGTGTTTTTAAAAATGTAAAAACTGCTGATACGTAAGCAGTGATGTAAATACTTTGCAAATGTATTTAGTTATAGAATACTGAATACCCGAATTAAAATATATTTTGTAACCCATTCTGTTACATGGCACTCAGAGGAAATCAGAGTACTGTATTCTGAACACTACTTTTACATCGAGTTGCATTATATTATAGTGTTAAAAACATGACATATAATTACAAACAGCTCTGTGTTTTCTAGTTTTCTCACTAAAACTGCGCAGTTGAAAGCCAAAATTGCACGATGAAGTACCACCATGTTTTCCTTTTAATTTAGGAAAGTAACTGTATTCTGAATACTGTCCCAGAACACAGGTACTCAAAATTAGTATTCAGAATACATATTTTTGAAACATATATTCAGTTACTTCCCAACACTGTATGTAAATTGGACACAAAAAAGTTCAACAAGCACATAAAAATTCCAACTATTATTGATTTTCCATTATGTACAAAGCTGCAGTAGTAGCCAATAGTAGTAGTAGCTAATATATATATATATTATATATATATAGTCAATTTAGTATTTACAAGTTGCAAGGTCATTATGCTTGTGCACTATGTAACTCTTGTGGTTGCCATGGAGATGTTACTGCTTCATCTGGGATGTTGTTGAAAGTATGTTATTGCTAAAAATATATCCTGAAAACACAGTGATTGTCATAGTCATTGTGAGTGGGGGCGCAGATAGATACGTTTAATCTGCCATACTGTGCAAAGCAGGCAAAGCAAAAACATTTCCATGGAGGACCCTCTGCCAGAAAAGTTAGGCAGTGCATCTTTAATATAATATCTATCCCTTTTCTTCATAATTTTTGGTTTCAAGTGATAAAAATTAGAACTGTATCCAACTATGAATAATTAAAAAAACAAAATATACTGTTTGAAGGGTTAAAAGTCCTCAAATGGCAACAGTAACATAAAAAGTAACGTGACTGATATCCGTGCATAAGTATAACAAGATCAAATAAGTAAAAGCCGAGTCATTAAACCATTGTAATATCTATGTAAATGTGGGTTTAGCACAGGGAGCAGTGTTCATAATGGTTTGGCCGCGTGCCCTGTGTTTGGTGATGAGAGGCCTGTTCTGTGTGTTGACTGAGGAGTGAACTGTGTACAACAGCTGTGTCACTGCCAGGGCCCTCCGATAAGAGCAGAGTCAATGATGCAAGTCCTTCTCTTTTTGTGAAATTTGTCACAGGCGACCCATGTGCAACTGAGGGAAGCCAGTCCAGGCCAAAATCATAAACATACACACATCTACACTCAATATGGTACCACTGCAGGAAATATTTGGGTTTACTAACAAAATTACAATATATATGGTTGTAAAAAAAAAAAGAAAAAAAAGGTGGCCAAATACTACATCTACAATCACATAAGTGGCACAAAATGGACCCTTTATTATAGTATAGCAAAATTGTTTGAGAATGTTCTTGAGCTCTATTAATACTAGTATCACATGGCAGCATTAAAATAAACTATTACTATTATCTGGTGTTGAAAATTACATTGTACTGTCAGAAAAATTGTGTTTTATATCATTGTAATATAGAAATTATAGCTGGTATCAAGTTTGAAATTTAATGAATTTTATGAAATTTAATTATATAAACTTTAAGACTCATATATTATTATTGTTGTTGAAAATAGTGTTTACTTTTTCTTTTATTTTGTACAGTCACAAATGATTGAAGTAGGCTTCAGAAACTCATTTGAATACCTAATGCATAGTGCTACTGGCTTGCACCACCTACACGCAGAGCTGCAAAGTGTGAAAGTTATGGGTAAATCACATCTCTTAACCTTAAATTTCAGGCTGTCCGTGACACTGGAGCAGTTCTTAATGCTTTCCTTTAATGCAAAAATTACACCTGTTTAAAAATACAATTCAATCTTTTTAACTGAAAGATACAAACATTGTGTTTCGTCCATACAACTCAAATCCAAGAGGGCAATAAGGGCAAAGCTGTTAAACTTTGAGCCATCAACCAGGAGGTTACCAGTTCTAACCTTGCACGAGTAAACTGCAGCTGTGTCCTTTGGCAAGACACTTCGCATATTTGCATACAGAACAAGTGATTTACCAACCACCATGAATTTTGAATAAAGCAGTAACTAAGTATCAGGAAAAGTATTAAAGGACAACCAAATTACTATTACTAACACTACAATCACTACTTCTACTACTTAGGGTTGTCAAAAAGAATGATACCTAACTACAGACACTAGATATAGTATTGTTACTTGTAATATTTAAATAAATGTAAATACTTTAAAGACACTATTATTACTATTATAGCGCTAGTATTACTGCAGTTTTTGTGTGTATTGCATGATCCGTCGCTGATGAAATAAGCCTTGAATACCTATGCAGCGTAGTACAACACGTTCCCAGGATAATATTTGAATAAGTGTGTTTACCTTCCCCTATGCCATGGGCAGTAAACAGGGCTGATCTATGCCGTGTCAGGTGAGAAAAAGGGTCAGGCAGGAGGAGAGGTGAAGGCTCGCTGTAATTACTGACACTATATCAAACTGCAGAGAGGTGACCTACAAGTGGAGAGATATATTATATGGAAGATCATTTTGAAATAGGAAAAAAAACAATGACCCTTTTTCTTAAGATGGATTTTAAATTTGCCAAATAAGTAAGATAGTGTGAAGCAGGGCCTACAAAAAGCAGGTCAGAAATTGTAACCTAGTTTGAACTGGTAATAGTAGTAGAAGGTCATAGGTACAATGTATTAAATAGCCTTAGTTGGAGCTTTTAGAGTGCTGTCAAATATTTCGTACATGCATGTTGTTAAGCTATCCTGACGTCTACTTATTTGTGGAAACAGTGTTTTAAAAGTACACTATGTTACTTTTCTGGTCCAAGGTCTGCCAATTGCTTGTCTCCATGAAGAGGGTATTGCAAGGAATGTTCCACAGTATGGCATTAGATTGTCTAGTGCCATACTGTGGAAAACTGTCTAAAACTACATGGGAAACATGCATTCTTATCTTGAGCAGGCTCAGCTCTCCAAAGATCTGACCTGTAACTTGGCCTGGTAGTGTCACCTGCTTTTATCCAGGCCTGTCACCATACAATACTTTTTTGGGGTCAGTATTTATAGTGTGTACTTTTTCTTTGCACTACTGGGTATTTTTTGGTTATTTTTTGGTTATATGATGAGATTTAAACCATAAAAAGCAGAAATAATAACTTCTATGACTCATTACAGATGCAAACTACGTATTAAAGTGTTTCATCCTGCTATTTATATATTGCAGTTCATGTTTTTTTTTAATCAATATTATAGATTTAGAATAGTTTTTGTGGTATAAATCTGCTCTTGGGTTATTGTGTCAGTGGATAAATCTGCCTTGGGTTATTGTGTCAGTGGCATAAATTAGTTTCAATATTATCGTCTATATTTACTTCACCAAAATATCGAGCTTCAAAATTTGTTATCGTGACAGGCCTACTTGTATCCATGGAGATATAAAAGTTTAACAATATGTTAACAGTGTAACATATTTTCTACGTAATCTCTTTTAGTCTAGTGAAAATGACATTGCTCCATCAATCACTCTGGTTAGAGCTGGTAATGTAAGTAGTGCCCATTCATAATCCATGTTAGCAGCTGCAGTGTAATTGTATTTTTGTATTTACAGGCATGAGACATTTACATTCACCAATTCTCAAATGAACTGTCAACAACATGAAAACATAACACATACAGGCTCCAATCAGAGAGATTGTGGTTATGGTAATTTAGCCAATAAATTACAACACCTCCTTTAAACTGAACAGGGGAGGTTCAGATACACATCAAGGCTAGTGTCAATAAAACAGGCCTCATACATTCATATCAGAGCCATACAACCACTCCACCACTCTATAAAATTAAAATGACATGCCCTTAAAAGGTCGAGAGGCTTAACTATCTCACACACTATCACAATGGCACAGTATCAATGTGTAGTCCATATATGTTTATGTCAGTGCTAACCAAAATTCTTGTGAATATTTCTTTTTCTGCAAATATACAATGAATCCTATTGTTTGCAGTTTTCCAAATATTTGAGTGGGTGTAATTTGCCGTGAGATGCTACGAACCCAGTTTAACACAGGTTTACTGGCAAAGTGATATGACAATACTTACAGAAAAAAATAAACTAAAATGTATTGGACCTATTGTGCTTGTGTATGCTATGTAACTGTAAGTACAAAGCAGTGGGAGTATAAGGGTGGCGGTGAAAACAGGAGTTAATCGGAAAAATGATGTCTTAAAAATACCCGATTAAAGATTGCACAAACATCTATGAATCACTACAAATACAACTTCGGGTGAGCAAATGGTGAGTGGAAACAACTATATCATGGTTAAAAGCTCTGAAAAGTCGATTTTGCATAATAGGTCTGCTTTAAGCAATTCTTACATATTCAGTTAGAAATCTAAAAATGACTCTTGCCTTAAATATACTTATAGAAGTTTCTGTTCATGATATTGCTAACATTGTGAACGAAGGGACTAAGCAAAATGCCCAGTAAGCATTTGTGTTTGAGCTACATTTTGTTCTACTCTCGGGACAAAACGTTACCTCTTCCACACCACTAAAGAAGACTGCTCTGTACTTTTATTCACATTACAATGAGAAAAGTACCCAATACATTTCATTACATTCAAGTACGATGTTCTAAGAAATGCATAGTCACATTCACATGAGTAAATGTGAAACAACGGCATCCTCAATAATGAAACTAGAAGTGATGACAATTACTTCTATATTCTACTGTATTAGGACAAGTATAAAGTAACATTAACACACTGCATTCAAACTGGAACTAAGCTTGAAATAAACCCAGAACTAAACCAGGACTAGGACTAGGAGGATCAAACCAAGTCTACGTCAGGACTAAACCGAGCTTAAACCAGTACTAAACCAGCGTGAACCCTAAGTCATATTTGTACACTAATTAAGTCATATCTGGCTGTTGGTCTATTCAACCTGAAATAGGAAAAGGCATCTAATATACCAAATGACTCATGTCTAGAAATAGGAATAAATATGACGTTTTGTTATTCAGTCCAATTGTATTTATTTTTCTTTGGGATTAACAAATAAATACACTGTGATTATTTTAGATCTACATACATTGTGAAATACAGTCTATAGTTTGATACAAAGAAGTGATAACATCTTACAATGGGGAAAATGAACCTATGACTAAAATATATAGGGTAATTTTTAACTATTCAAACGGAGAGCTCTGTAGTAATTTGAGTACTTTATACAGGAGTATAATATACCTACATTAGGCTATGAACGTATTATGTTTTGACATCGGATGCTACCATATGTTACATCAATAGCTTGTTACACCCTTGCATAAGTAATAACATATTAAGTACTTGGGCATCAGTGCATTAGACAGTCCAGGCCACAGTGCACACTACAGATAGCCTACCCATTCAAAAAAAAACAACAACATTTTACAAACTTTATAGTAACTTAGTATGTAGTTTACAAGGGGCAGATCAGGTTCTAAGAAATACATAAACAGATAGTAGGTTCTAGATTCAATAGGTTCTCTATCGGCTGTAGCAGTGTCCTAACTTATCTAGCAAAGGCCTGAACACGTATTGCACACTACGAGCCCTGATGTCATCACCTACTTTTGCTGCGTGTGCGTGTAGTCGTAGTACCGCGATTACAACCCGTTGTACTCCACGCACTTCACTACTGCAGGCCGTGGCGTGCAGGGACCGGCCAGGCCCCGGGAGCACAAGTACAGGCCGCTTAGAAGAAATCCCCTGTCCACCTCGCTGTCCCCGGCTAAATAACCACTTAAAGAGCCATGGTGACCCTTAATACCGCGTAATGCTGGTTCTATCCTCTGGGAAGCTCACGGCAACTTTGTCAATCCACTTTCAAAGTCCTCTAACGCGATAAATGTAACCCATCCAAAAGTGACAGTTGCGTAAAAAGGTTGTCCAAGCCTGCGGGAAAACTTTACGACATGCTTAGAGTTGATTTGTAATGTTTTATGGTTTAGATGATACTGTGCGTGTCAATAGGTGGCTGTGGACTAGTAGGCCCTGACAGCACATCAAAAACATTAATATTCAACAACGTTTACGCACGCAGAGTAGGGATATATATGGAAGCGTAGCGATAAAGACATGTCATTAGGGAGTTGTAGCTTGTTGGTGCTACGCAGGCAGAAAAAAACAGTTGTTGTAGGAAGTCCAAAGGCAGTTATGGCGTTGAATTTATTTCTAGTGGAAAAGTTTCAAGCCTTCAGTGTCTAGCCGCACCGCTCCCTTTTACGCAGATGACACCAGGTCTACCCTCGAGTTCTCGGTCCGGGTCACTCTTATATGTGTAAATAGGACCCATGCTCCCCGGGCTAATGCTGTTTATGACCACGGTAAACATGTATTAGCATCGGAGCTCGGCGAAAGCACAACAAGCCTCACAAGCCGCAGTGCTGCAGAGAGCAAAGATTTGTCTAGGGCTATACTCACCGGAGCGGGTTCAGACTGGTGGTGTGATGACTCCGCGGGATAAAATAGGGCAGTGGGGCCAGTCGTGCGCAGTTGCCAATTAGCGACCGTTCATGTTTCTCCGGCAAAGCAACTTAAAAGGTGGAAAACTACTGCCCTGTGCATTCTACACTACAGTCGCAAAATGGTGAATGAAGCCCCGAAGCCTTGACAACCAGCCCGTGCGGCCAATCGCGACGCACGGACCCGTACAGTAGCCAATGAAACGCCGCGGAACACCGAGAGGGGAGAGGCCACATGTCAAAGTAAAATTGATTGACAGCCCGATCTGGCCAATGGCAGTGTGGGAAAACACTGAACAGCTGTTAGGAGAGCGAGGATGCGGTGGCCAATGGGAGTGCGCAGGAGGCGGGGTCAGAGCCACAGTGGAGGAATGAAGGAGTCTAGTCTGAGTCTATAAACACATGCAAACGGCTATAGGCTCCACACGCATTTCATTTGGATGTAAATATATGTGCAAGGAGAAAGAAAGTCATTAGTTTCATTGTTCATTAAAGGTACAGTATGTAACTTTCTGGAGGTGGCACGTTACCTGCGGGATTCCATGGAAACAGAATGTTAAAACCATACTTTGGAACATTCTCCATGGAGATAGATTTTTTTTTTAGTTTTATACCACACTGTGGAATATCATAGCCAGAGGAACAACATTTCCATAGCAAGAAGCAAGAGAAAAAGAGGAACACTGTTGAATAATGTGGTGGGACATGGTTGGATGGACTTAAGAAATTTAAGATTATAGATAATACCTGAAATAGCCATATGATTTTTAGTTTTGATCAAATAGAACACACAGAGAGATTGGAATAGCAATAGGTACTAACAACAACCCTGAATGCTAGTAAACCCAAGTAGCATCAATGAAAAAGTGTAACATTGGGACAAGGAACATAGGCCTAAATAACTGTGCAGGACAATCAAAAGTGGTCACCCTATCTATGTCTTTAGTTGGTTGGTACATATAGCGAAATACATTATTTTCCACCCATTAAGGTAAACTTGAAGCAATTCTTACTTGTACTGTTTTACAAGTTCAGTCAAAATGTCAAATATGCTAACAATGTCTGCGACCGGCCAAGCTGAGGTTTACAGGAAACCTAGTCTTTCACTGCATATTTTCACTGTAGTCTCAACACAGAATAACCTCTCGCTCTAAAAGATAATCATTTGTCTGTTTTTGCGCGTTAATCAATCTGTTTTACGAGTGTGGTTATAGTTTTACAGCACTAGTTTATTCTTGGTTTCCCCATCAACGTTTTAGTTCCAGCTTAGCCTGGTTTAAAAGTACCAATGGTTAGAAAACCATTGTAGAAAGTACCTGGGGTTTTCCTAACACTCAACATGGCAGCGATAACATGCTGTCTTAAACCAAATGTTTATGTCAACAGAATATACATTTGGTGACTCTAACTGTAATGAACAGTTGTTTGTTGCTGTTTGACTTTTCATTGAACACAAAGAAATATCCAAATGTATGATCCATTTTCTAAAGCCATTTTCAAAATGTACTTTCCACTTTTATTTTTGCTGACAGAAGAGGTTGGTGCCAGTTGTGTTTCTGGATAGGCCCAGTAATTGCAAAGTTATTAACCATAACCATATCAGCTTCCTGTTTACAGGTGGCATTTTGTGGGCTTTTCTCCATTCCAAAGATACAATATGTTGAATTCTTAATTGCTATGGCAACGGTCCTGATTTTTCAACACTCTAAAACCCATGAGTAGGCTGCAACCACACACAAGAGAATAGTTAGAAAATATATTAAGGTATAGTTACTCATATCACGTAAGGCTGAAAAACCACACCAAAATTAGGATTAAACTGGGGCTAATCAGGACTAGAACAGATCACATGTTTTCTCCTGTTAATCCTGGTTTGGTCCTGTCCTAATTCTGGTTTAGTCATGGTTTAGTTCTAGGTTTAGTCCCAATTTTGATGTGGTGATGCTGTGAAGAAAGACAACATTGGAGAGCATCCTAATAGTTGTTATAAAAGACGTATCTAGTCATCTGTCTTTAGAGGAACTTACAGTGTGGGGTCCGGGCTTAATTGCACAGCGTGTCAATTCCACTGCAGTGCGCTTGGCTGCCTCCTGCCATATTATGTAATAAATACAGGCCTACTTAGTAATTAGCAGTATTGATGTCAGTCATACAATAGTAGTAGTCATAAAGAGAGGGAAATACAGGGCAAATGTGGTGAGCATGGCCATTTAGGGCACTATACTATGGAAAGGTAAGATATACCTTTATTTATTTAAAGGTGCATTGCGTAACTTTTCTGGTGGAGGGTATATGCCACCTTCTTGTCTCCATGAAAAAGTTCTAATTTTGCCTAGAATGTTCCATGATATGAGATTAAAATATATCTGTCTTCATTGCTGTTGTTTTTATTGACCAAACATACCTTGAAAAAACATGCATGCTTATTGTGAGCGTGGTCGCCTTTCCACAGACCTGACCTGTAACGGCGTGGTGGCACTGTCCGCTTGTCTCCATGGGTATAGATACGTTTTACGCTATTCTGTGGAACATTCCAGGCAAAGCAATAACATCTCCATGGTGAACCAGAAAAGTTACAGTGCACCTTCAAAGGGCCCATATTATGCTATTTTCTGCTCTACGATATAATGTTGTTTCCTTATTAAAAACATACCTAGAATTTTGTTTTGTTTCATTCACATAAATTTAACGCACAAACCCTCCGTATTGAGGCTGAGTTCTTCTTTCAAACAGAAACCACTTGTGACGTCATTGTCATGGGGTAATCTAGGAAGGGCTCCACTGTGTTTTTAAACTCCATACACCTTCACTAGAACTTGAAAACTACCACTATATGACATCACAAGGTGTAACAGAGCATTTTGAGCTTTGGAGATGTAAACAGTCTAATAATAAGGAGTTATTCAATAATTTGTGAATGAAACAAAAGACATGTATGTTTTTGATGAAGTAACAACATTATATCATGGCTCAAAGCTCTCAAGAGTCAATTTTGTGTAATATAGGACCTTTAAACATACTATGAGTTTCTTTTGTGAGGCTGGCAGATAGCAGAAAAGCAAACCAAGAAGGTAAAAGAGTATCTACTCGTCCATTGTAGAAAATGTATAGCTAATTATTATATTATAAATAATACATTTTCAATACACCATGCTAACTTATAATCTTAACAAGTTTAGATAGTTCAGCTCTATCTGTCTTTCCCAGTGTTCTCTCTGAGCCACAGGTAGTTTAACAGGAAGCTCAAAAACACTTACAAAGTCTCTCCTCTCTCTCTCTCCCTCCCTTCCTTCCTCCCTCTCTCCCTCCCTCCCTCCCTCCCTCCCTTTCTTTCTCCCTCCCTCCTCTCTCCTCTCTCCCACTTTCTCTCCCGCCCTCCCAGCTAATCAGATGAGCCTCCGAAAACACAGCTTCCCCTTATGTCCCGCCTCCTGCCCAATCACATTGCATTCTGGAGCCCATACGTCACCAAGGCCGCTCCTGGTTGGCTGTGAGGGTTGCTATGCGCAGGCCAATAAGTGTGTGCTTTGGTGAGGTCATCGTGCTTGTTGCCATCAGCTTGGCCTGAACAGGAAGAGAGAAATCCCATAGAGTAAGTTAGTCCTAGCACAGGATTAGAGCTCTTGACAGCGACCCATATCCACACTGGGCCTCCCTGCTCAGTGTAATTACACAGGCATTCAATATACAAGCAGGTACAGGCAGAAAAGTGCAGAAAGGAAAGGCTGTCCAATATATAAAAAAAGTACTAGGGTTGTCAAAAGTATCGAAAATCAGATACTAATCGATACTAAAACTAGTATCGAAACTAGATATTCATTTGAGCAGGTATCAATACTAAAAAAGTCACATCCACAGGACAGAAATGTACCTTTCCTGAACTGCTTTAGAATGATCTTGAGCTGTATCAGAACAAGTATAAGACCACACAGACTAGTATACGCCCATGGACCACTATGGAACCTACCTGGACGACTGAGGGATTGCGTAGCTATAACGTCACATGGTAATACAAAAGAAAGTTCTACGATTTAATGTTAAAAATGTTAGAGAGTCTATTGTATAAATAAAGAATGTTTTTTATTATCATCGTGGTATCGGAATCAGTATTGAGTATCGAGTCTATTCCTTATGAATACCGTATCGAAATCGAGTTTGACAATATAGACATAGTGTATTGTCATTCTTTAGTAGGTTGTCAGTTCAATCTCAGATCAGTGCATATATTATCAGTGGCTGTGTTTATATGCACACCAAAGTTCTGATCATTATCTGATTTCTGGTGTTATCAGATTATTGAAATGTCATGCAATGTGCGTAATTTATTTTCTTTCTGAGTGTTCATGCTCAAGCAAGTTTTGACAAGAAAAATTATGCAAAGACAAAAATCTGATCTAAATATTATTTTACCGGCCATTTAAATGTACCCATTGTGTCCTTGGGCAAGACGCTGCACCCGCCTCACCGACGTATTAATATTGTCACGATACTAAAGCTTACACTTAGACAACAGAATGTAATTTTCAGCACAAAATGATAGTGCTTTCTGTAAGTTACCATGTGGTTCTGTACCGGTGTTGATAACGTTCCAGATTACTCTAAAACTGTTCCAGAATGGTCAAATTTTGTCATGTTTATGCAAATTTTAGTATCAGTTACGCTATACGCAATACTCCATATTTGGAGTATTGCGTTTCCAAAAAAAAAAAGCTCTATATAAACTGAATGCATTAATATGATAATTTATTATAAATTTTATGAGATTCATGTTTTAAAATCCACTAAAATTTTGAAAGTTTAAAGCAGACCTATTATTCAAAGTAGAGCTTTTAGCCATGTTATAATTGTTTCCCCTCACCATTTACTCAAGTTGTATTTGGAGTGATTTGTGCAATATTTAATCGCTTATTTTCAAGACGCCATTTTGCCGATCAACTCCCGTTTTCACCTCCACTGGCATATGCCCACTGCTCTCTGCTAACTTTGTTCTCAATTTTATTTTCTTAGCATAGTATCAAGAAAAGTGATTTGATTTGAATAGATTTTTTGAATTACACAGTTCTTGCAATAGATTAGAGCAACAAATGTACTTACTGTTAAAATTGTATTAATCGCACAGCCCAACTAAAAAAACAAAACACTGCAAAAAAATCTGCCGTGTTTAAAAATAAATGTACTCAAACATGCATGAGACCTGCGTGGCTTCCCTAGTGCAAATTGAAAGCAATGAGTGGAGTGAGAAAGTGCTCGCTTTGGAGTAGGAGGTTGTAATTTCTATATCTTAAGAATACACAAGCACAGATGGCAGATTTGGTCAATGGCGATGATACGAAGGAAAAGAGGGCTATGGCTGATTAGTATTGCGCCAATGCAGTCCGTCTAACTAGCACGCGCATTAGCAGGCAAGTCCATAGACAAGCACAGCGGCGCAGTTATAACATGCCCGGGCGTTACATAACCAAGAGATACGTGATGGTAGCACACACACACACACACACACACACACACACACAGGCACACACACAGAGGTTGTATACTTGCCTCTTTAACATGCAAACGTACTCCTGGTTCACTGTTGCATACACAGCCCCAGTCTATAGGAACACACTGTGAATACACTATAGGCCTATATAATATGCAGTGTTAAATATGGGTACATTTTTCACAAGCAAAACAGTCCAATAAATGCGTGTCTATCTTTCCCAAAGGACTTTTATTACCGGTGCCAGGAGAGGTTATGTTAGCTCACATCTCTGTCTCACTGTCTGTCTGCATGTCTGTCTAGTGCACTGGAGGCAAGCCATAAAAAGGAAGTACTAGATGGAAATTTTGTAGGACTTTTGAGAATTGCTAAAGGAAGGGATAAAAACATTTGTGATTTTAGAGTATATGGGGTGATAGTACCAAAAATGTATATTTAATTTATTACATATGAAGAGTTCAATAGCAAACACAGATAGCTCTGTTTTGAAAAATTACCAAAAAGTAATAAGAAATGTGCATGAAAATGTTTTGGTTGAGGTTTCATAATTGAAAAATAAAACTCAACACAAAATTATTAACCAGGCGACCACTTAATAAACTCTTTTGGAAGATTACGTGCAAGATTATTTTATTTTAATTTTCAATCAGATAACTTTTTAATACCGTTTATTACTTATGATCAGACGTATGACTCAGTTATATTTACTTGACTAACTTTTAAAATAAATTTTAGTTTTGGAGTATTTTACTCATACTTTTACTCCTACTTGAGTAATATTTGTATTGAAGTAACAATAGTAAGTGTTGTAATAAGTGTTGGCTACTCTTCCCACTCTGAGTAAGTCTACAAGTGACAAAAGCTTTATGCTGACGATATGAAATGATTTGAACATTTATGTTTCTTGAACCTCTCCTTCAGATATGATTTAGTTTGTCTCATTTTTGTGTAAATCCTGTGAAAATACCAGATTTTGGTGCATTATTTAATGTTTTGTCCTTCAAATTACATTATCTTAAAATTATAATTCAGACGTCTTGTCCTGACAGTTACTCTTTAAGTTACTCTTATGTGAGTAGTAGTTTTCCCAAATACTTTTTTACTCTTATTTAAGTAATTTCTTGGACCACTACTTTGTACTTCTACTTGAGTAATATTATTTTGAAGTAACGTTACTCTTAATTGAGAACAATTTTTGGCTACTCAACCCACCTCTGCTTCTGATATACAAAATATTCAAATTGTAGTCTATATATTTTCCAAAAGCTAACTGGTATATTATTGATATTTGAACATAATGCCCATTGTGCCTCTATTCCAAAAGAGCTCTTAGTTCATTTGAGGGAATTATATTAGTTACATATGAATGTTATAAAAAGTTGCTTTAAATATATCAGAAATAACTATATTCAAATAGTGCCACAACAATGTCTAAAGTGAGCCCTAGTTTGGGCAATCTTCACTTGAATTGAGTCAACAAAGTCTGGTGCCAAAAAGTAGAATCATTGTGAAATCAAATAGTTCTACAGAATCCATGAGCAGTGAGCCATCTGTACCACTTCATATTCCTACAGGTGCCAAGAGAGGACAAACTTGTGTTATTACAAAGTTACCAAGTGATCCACCACAAACTATAATCTTACCCAGGGGAGTGAACTGCAGTTTTCAATGGTACCACAAGAGACTGCTAAAGAGTGACATAGAAGTCTTAGAAATCATTGCAAGTATTTATAAGATAAGCTTTATTCAAACATGAGATAATATAATTCAGCCAGAACATCACCAGGATGGTTAGTCATGTTACTTATGCTAGTGGTAGTATAAGTATTAGTATAAAATATTATTAAGTAATGAAATTGGTACATGAATTTACCCACAAAGACCAAGGTCATACCTCGTAGTTGTCATCTATCTTGTAATTTTTGCCTCTCGACCAATCGCTGACCTCTGTACCTAACCTAACAGATCAACAGTTTATTTGTATTGAACTAGCCATTAAAAACTCTAAATAAAATACATAAATATATATAGGATTTAAGATGACTAGGTCTGTTGGTCTTTAGTTGGTCGATGGCGTCTTAGTCGACCAAAATTTGTATTAATCAACTAATAAGTTTATCTAGTTTCTAAGGATTTATATGGCACAACAGCAGAAAAGAGAAGTTACTGAGGAAGTGAGTTAGCTGGAGGTATTTTTGGTATTTATATGTAAAGAGGTTTCTGCAATTTGCTAATCGTGTTCGAATTGCGTTTTCAATTCAGTGTCTATGTCTATGCGGTCACTTTTCTGTCCTCACTCCACCCTGGTCCCTCTCTGCTTCTTCTTCTCTCCAGACACGTTATTGTTGTCATCGTGTCCATTAATTACACAGAGAGAGAGAGAGAGATCCCTGAGGCCTGGACCTATGTGCCTTGTTGCCAGTCCAGCGTCACTCCGTCCTCCTCTAAAGGTTTCACTTGTTGCTGAATTTAACCCACCCACTGACAGCTGCCATGGCAACCAATCATCGTTACATCACCATCCGGTCATAACCCACTCGCTGATTGCTGTATAGAATTCAGTCACTTTTTAATAACTTATTTGTTTATTCATATAGTTTCAGTTTCCTGCAACATTTTGAGGACTTTTTCCCATTCATAATATATATTGTTTAATTTTAAATTGTTAATCACTATGGCAACAGTCCTCATTTTTAACTGAAACACATGTTTTTTTTAAACTACACTGTATTCAAGCTGACAGCTACAGCTTTTCCATCATATATAAGTGTCTAGTGTTTTGTAGCAATGGTAAGGGGTCCACCACCTGTTTGTCTCCACAGGTGTTGAACTTACATGTTTTGCATGTATTTAAGTCCAGATGTTTCTATTGCTATGTGTAAATGTTGCTGTAAGAATGCAAGGGTCGCCTTTCCACAGGTCTGACCTGTACTGGGCCCAGTTGCGCCATCTGCTAAATGAGATATATAAGTTTAATGCCATATTATAACATTCCAGGCAAAATCATAACATTTCCATAGAGACCAGCAGATGGAAATAGGCAAATCATCCACCAGAAAAGCTACAGAGTGAACCTTTAAACTAAGTCAAGCCTATTCCAAGTCTTTTATTTCCTCAGCAGCTGGACTCCTGAATTCTATTAAAAATCCCATATTTTTATCTATTCATCTTTGAACTCCTGTAGTTTTTAATGTTAACTGCATTTATTATTTTTTTTAGAACTAAATGTAACTGATCTTCATTAAATCATTTTGATGATAAGTTAGTGTGTGCACGGACTTCAGTTTCTTGAAGTCTGAATAAATTAAACCTGAAATAAAAAAATGGTTGCACAACACTTAGGCTACTAGCTACCTTCAGCAGAAATCACCTCAGTTCAACCTGAGGTGATGTCTGCTATCTGCTATAAATGCTCAGTTATTATGAAAAAATATGTCCATACTTGTGAGTGAACTGTTATTCACTTTCACATGTTTCACAAACCGCGCTTTGAGTCATAGTGTCTGAGAGGAGCAGAGGAGAGTGGGCTGCAGACAACTCCACACCCCTCATAGTGAACCACTGCAGTCTCACTCATTCAAAACGCAGAGCCACAAATGTAGGCCAAGTACAGAGGGAGTTTCATAAGAGAGAGGGGGGGAAGAGAAGGGAAGGAGAAAGAGAGAAAAGGAAGAGGAGAGAGAAAAAAACAGATAGATAAAGCAAAAGATAGAGAGAAAGAGAGGACAGAGACAGGAGCTAGACAGTGTTAGTAGTATTTTGTGTGTGATGTGGGTTCATGGGAGAAGTGGGTGTATTGATTGAATAATACTGAAAGTGAAAGTGGAGGAAAGATTTGAGAAAAGACATAAAATGCAAACAAAAAAAGATGAAAACAACAGAATTGTTCTCGTAAAATATAAAATTTCAAATTCTGTATTGCATCCCAAAGCATCATGTAGCATAGCAAGTTTTTGATTGATAAAATGTTTCAAAATTAGGTGTGGACAATGTGCAGAGGTCTGATTTTTGTCTTTTACAATACACTTTATGAATTGAAAAACTAAACATATGCATCTACCAAAGAAAATTTGAGTATTGCACATGACCGTATAAAGAAGTGGACTGAGTGTGATGTCACCCATAGCGTTCGGTTCCAGTCAAATGAAGCTCATCGAGGCCAGAGCAGTTATAGGGCGAATTTGGAGCCTAGTTCCATATTTGCAATTCCGACCGCGAGTATCATAGCAACTAAAGAGCCAATCCAGAGTGAGGCTGTTGAAGGTAATCTGCGTTCCCACTCACACCGCTGGTTTAGCAGGGAGCAGATGCCTAGCAATGCTGTCAATCAAACCTGTTGCTAACACTAGCGGGAGTGACCTCAGGGAAAGAAGGAGTCTGATTTTTCTGTTATTAATGTTCATATCTTGATTTACAGACACATTAACGAAATAAAAATAGCAGGATCATGCAGAGTGAACATTTTAAGACCAATTGGAGCCAGAGTCGATGGAGCCAGAAGTGTACCCATGATCACGTCCTGCATGGAACTATGTCCATTTATATATACAGTCTATGGTATTACAGCTTTAACCAATAGTTAAAAATATAGCAACAGATTTAGGGCTGGGTACCTCTACATTTTTTTGGGTACGCATACTTGAACAATATCCGGTTTTCAGTACCGATACTCAAGCTAATTTTGTCCTAACCCTTTAGCAACACATATTATAATGTTCACAAATAAGGTCTTTAAGTTTTCATCCTTCATTTGTTTTCAATTTTATTTCAGTACCAGCAGTAACTACACTTTTTTCAATACTGCACTAGTACTTTTAAACAGTAGCCAGCCCTAAATAAAATAGATCATAAGTATATAGTGGTCAGGTATGGTCACTCTTTGGCGCCCCCTAGCAGCACAGAATGGCAGATCTGTTTGCTGTTTGTGAATGAGCCATAACTCCTTTGGCATTAGCACTCATAGAGCACTTTCTAAGAAACAGGAGCAGAGCAGAGGCTAATCCCAGTCACTTTACACTAAATGCATTACACACTCTTAGCTTAGCCGCTAACAGCCGCAGGGCCTGCACTGTGCTTGACCCGCTCTCAAACTCACTCTCTGCGGTTCAAGTATCGCTATATTCAAAAGACAATACACTGGATACTAGAGCTGACAATTGTAGAAAAGGCAATGGTAGTATAAAAAGTACAAAAGGTCCTATATTACACAAATTTGTGAGCTTTTAGAATGTTGTTACCTCCTCAAAAACATACATTGAGTTGTGTTTTATTTCATTCACGCATGTTCGAGTAACCTTTTATTTTTAGTCTGGGACGTCGCGTATTTTTGATTTTAGTTTTGAAATAGGAAATTCAAAATCGGAAAACGTCTGTTTCCTGTTTCCCAATCTCAACACAAAACAGAAAATTGGCAAAACAATCTGTTATTTTTTTTTGGGTTTAAAACCAAAATTGGAAAATGAAAAAAATGAGTCCCCGTGGTTAAGTTGTTTGGAAATTGGATATTTGTTTTTGCCCATTTGTTTTGCCCATGTCCTCGTGGATCAGCGCTCAAAGCTCTGTTCCACCAGATATATAGTTATATAGTGGTAGCCAAGTTAACAGCTCCTTTTACCTTTTGTTCAGTAGAGATTAGAAATTCCAGGGCTGAAATCTTCCAAATGATTCTAGTGAAGGTGTATGAAGCTTAAAAAACACAGTGGAGCATTTCCTGTAGTACTAGATGACATCACAAGGTGGAGTGTTTTCTGTTTGAGAGAAGAACTCAACCTAAATATGCAGGGTTTGTGTGTTAAACATGTGTGAATGAAACAAAACACAACTCCAGGTATGTTTTTGATGAGGAAAAAACATTATAACATAGATCAGAAAATAGCGTAATATGGGCCCTTTAATATAGACAAATGGAGGTGGCAATGATAGAGTCTAGTACAAGATAAAATATCGAGGCGAGAAGTGAAAAGGCCCACGCACAATTTAGAAATATCTTATCAACAGCTGCAACAAAACAAGTTAGAACTGGTTTAAAAAACAAATAATGAAACGTTTATTTTAAGTCTGCAAGAAATATGTTAGTGTATGAGTATCTATTCTCTATCATATGAATGCCAAATGTATTGATTTACATATTCCAACTGATACTAAAACTCACATCAAAACTTAAAGTAAAAAGTATCAATACTGAAAAAAAAAAAAAAAATCAAATTTGACAGTATTAGAATAGTATTGTTCTATATAACACCACAACACAAACTAGCATTATTTTTTTGTTGAAAAGAAGATTCTATTGTATTAGATTGGTATATTTGTATTGTCATTGTGGTATCGAAATCAGTATTGACTATCAAGTCTTCCCCTTTGTATGGAAATCAAGCTTGAAATTGGATCTATCGATATATTCTTTATTAAAGAGGGGGTATTTTACTTCTGTGGAGCATTAACACATAACATATTTAGATCACCATATTACCTTTTATTATTTTGAAAATGCTATATTCATCAAAAACAACGCATTAACATGTTTTATAATTTTCAAGCTCTGAGTCTCCTTTGCCGTCCACATTAAGTCACTCCTTCTTCAAAGCACCATCAGATTACAGCTGGTGTTTGTTCCACTAATTAAACTACAGCACATCGCATCAGGTTTGTCAAGTTGCTGTGTACAGTTTTGTATCATGTTTTTGTATATTTATGGAGAACTGTTGTTGTGTGGGAGCATGGATGACGTGGGCTGAGCATTTCACAGACTCTTACAGCTAACCGCGAGGAGGGTTCGAATAGGGCCCGTGAGAGATCACTAAAATACTCAAACATACATGGATGACAAAAAAAACCTCTTTAGACATGTATGCGATGAGGGAACAACGTTACAACATTGTAGAAAGCTAAAAAGAAAGAAATAGATTTTGCATAATAACCCCTCTTTAATGTCCTGATTTCTACTGATCTTCGTATATGTCAAAGATATAATTTAACTATAACAACAAAGATATTCACATCATTATAGCATTTTTAAGACAACTGTATAGAAAAAACTATAAGCTCTACTATTTTCCTTTGTAATGACAAACATTATCCAGTAGATAGCACTCTTTCATTTTTTGTGCAGCCTCTAGTCAGCCCGTGGGAGGACACGGTCTAGATTCGGACTAAAACGGGACTAAATGCAGTGTTAACTTGTCCAGGATAAATTCAGGGTTTAATGTGAATGCAGTTCGTAAATCAAGTAATTACTTCTAATTGTTTACCATTATATATTAAGCTGTTAAACATGAAATACTAAAGCAAAGGTGTCCAAAAGTTGATCAAAAACAATAATATAAGGTACACTATGTAACTTTTCTGGTACGGTCTGCCACCTGCTTGTTTCCATGGAGATGGTATTGCTTTGCCTGGAATGTTCCACAGGATGGCATTAAACTGATGTATCTCCATTGAGACAAGCAGGTGACAGGTCAGATAAGTTACAGGACATTTGTGGAAAGGCAAGCAGTAACAATGCATGTTTTGCAGGGACTTGTTTAGCAATAGCAACACCTGTAACTGAATAGATACAAGATATAATGCCATACTGTGGAACATTCCAATAGCAAACTATAACATCTCCATATTATTATTATTATTTTGGCAAGAAGGTCCCATTGAGATAAAATATCTCTTCTTCTAGGGAGTCCTAGTCAAAACAAAAAGACCCACACCACCTGAAAAGTTACACAGTGCACCTATTATAGAACCTTAAAACTAGTAGTTAAAATGTAATGAACAGCTGTGACTGCTGTTGCTAGTGTATGGGTAAATCAGTTGTAAACTCGTCCCACCTCATGTCAGTCTTTCAGAGCAGGGGTCTCAATAATGGCGGGTGAAAGGAGAGGCGTGGTCCTCCTGTCCCATTCGCAGCTCCGGGACAATGCATGATAATTAGCCTGGTGCTTCGGTCTGTTTTCTGTCCCTCGGCTCCTCTGGTTCGTGACCTCTGCCCTCGTCCCATAGACAGCCACACAAACCCTCTCAGCGGGACCCCAAACGAGCTGTCAATCACCCACTTTAGGGCGGTCCCGAAACTCTCGACCCCCAGCAGATCAGAGGGGAGCAGGAGGGGCAGGAGCAGGGTCTGGAGGGATGGACCGTGGAGCAGATACGGAGAAGAAAAGGACAAGATACAAAGATGTGAAAAGAGCTTTGTTTAAAGGTATCTGGACATGTAGTTAGGCATCATCTCTTATGGGTAGAACTTTCTACGGTCTGAACTTACTGTTGACGGAAGAATAAGTGTCATATTCAAGTAAAATTAAATATTAAATATAAGTAAATTATATATCAAAGGGCCTATATTACGTTATTTTCTGATGTATGTTATAATGTTGTTTCCTCATCAAAAACAAGTTATGTTTTTCATCCACACGTTTTACACACAAATCCTGCTTATTAAGGCTGAATTCTCCTCTCAAATGGACAACACTCTGTTCCACCTTGTAATGTCACCTGGTAATACAAAAAGTGTTCCACTGTGTTTTTAAACTCCATACAACCTCACTAGAATCAATTGGATGACTGGCAATCTCCACTGAACTAAAGTTAAAAGGCAGATGTTCACTTGAAAACTACTACTACATGACATCACAAGGTAAAACGGAGCGTTTTGAGCTTTGTAATCCAAGATTACTCAAACATGTGTGAATGAAACAAAACACAACTACTAGGCTTACTACTAACAGTTTACTTACTTAGAACAAAGTTATTAGCAGTAGAAATATTGCTGCATATTGCTGACATTAATGCAAAGTATAGTATTGGAAGCACTTCTATGTATAGCAGTGGAACACAGTTTAAAGTCTCACGTTTAATGAAAGTTTAAAATATTCAACAACAGAAGTTGCAGTTTACCTTTTTTCATTAGCTCATCTGTTTTCACGCCATCTGGGATTATGGTCGGACAAAACTTCAGCTGTGTGCGGTCCTGTTCGGTCTATACTGCGTAAGGAAATACAATTATTACAACAGAAATAAAAAAAAGTAACGTCGTTGAAGTTTAACAAGTGATGAGATTGTCATGAGAATCACAAAAAACAACGCGAGACTGAGCTCAAAGTGAAGCTGTAATGCGGTTTCTGGACAGATGGGGGAGCCACAGCCTGGAGCGATTGATGGAGCAGTTCATAAACTTTATGTAACGCCTTTACAGTGTGTTTTAATTGCTAGTAGGCCTACATGATACTTACCCTAACGGAAAGAGAATGTGGATATGTAGGGGCGACAGTAGCTCAGATGGTGTTTGTCCACTGGTCTGAAGGTTGGAGGTTTGAATCCCGCTCTTGACATAAACATCATTGGTAGAGCGGTTAAACCCACTGATCCACAGGTTGGTGGTGCAACACCAGCTCCCACAAATGAATGCTATCGTTGTGTCTGCGAGTGGTTCCTTGATGCAAAGAGCTATATAAAAATGTGACCATTTACCATGCTACAAAGACTGCTGACCAACTGACCACAACTAGAACTGACCTCAATAACTTACCATTAGAATAAGTGGGTTGTATTTCCATGTTGGCAATATTTCCTAGTCAAGTCTGATACTGCACTTCAAGCAACACATTTCTGGACATGTATGCAGTACAAGTTATACAGTTATTTTAAGTTAGTTAAAAAAAATAAAATTTAAAAAATCCTCATCAAATAAACACCCAATAAATACTGAGCCCCAAGCCTGCTGTTCAAGCTATTATTTACTGAACTATATGTTGAGTAATTGTGAATGTAAAGGTGAATGGCTGTACTGTGCCCAATAACACCACACCACACACAGGAAACGTTTACCTTTTTAATGAACCCTGATTATTGTGTAATTACAAATGTAGATGAACAGAGAGAAGAGAAATGAAAGTACAGGAGGTCCCGACGAAGGCACAACCCAAAGAGACAATTCAAAAAACACAATGGATATTAATAAACAGTATAAGGTTTTTCTTACAGAATCCTCCAAAAAATGAAAAAAATATATATACACAATACCAAAAAATTAAAACAATTGCTCTCCCCTCTATTTAACAAAATGGGGAAATATGACCCTCCTCTTATCCATATTGGTTATAAAATCAGGTTAAAAAATACATGAAGCATGAACTTAAACGGGTCAATAAATGAGTGCAAAACTGAACAGAAACTCAAAGATGTCAAGGAGGAGAGACTGTATACAAAATAATCCAAAAGTTAATATAATAATTACAATAGTAACAGTAATATGTTTGAAAGTATACAGAAATACAATGAGAGGGGATCGACTGGAACAAAGCGACATTTTAGACGATGAATTGAATTTAGAGTTTGGAATATACATTTTCTTACATTTCTTATCTTCTGGTTACCTCAAGTTAACAGAAGCAGATATGAATGAGAAATGAATTTTAGACAACTACACTACCAGTCAAAAGTTTGGACACACCTTCTCATTCAGTGTTTTCTTTTATCTTTACTACTTTCTACATTTTATATACATACAGAAGGAATCAGTGTATGATATAACATGTATGGAATTATGTAGTAAAGAAAAGTTACTACTAAACCAAAATATTTTTATATTTTATATTAAAATATTCAAAGTATTTTTTGTTTACTACATTCCATATGTGTCCATTTATAGTTTTGATGCCTTCAGTGAGAATCTACAATGTAAATATACAAAGAAAAATAAATGAAAAAAGTGTGTCCAAAGTTTTGACTGGTAGTGTAGTTGTCCGTTTAAATGTGGCAAATTATAGGAATTTTCAGAAAAGTATCAGAAATTAGGTGTTGGGTATAAAAACAAGTGCTTGCATGTGCTTTGTATAAATTAAATCTGGACTGAGAGTAACTTTGTCAACGCAACAATTAAAGTTATTAGCAGTGAAACCATATAACCTGCATTATGACCTATTATCTAGTACATCGAATGGTCTATAATGTCACCTGTATAGTGACTAGTTGGGTGGTTAGGCTAATAATTTGAACAAAATTTGCCAAATCATATAGAATATAGTCATAATATTTTTGAATTAGATTGTAAAATAGACATGCTTTATTACAAACTGCAGGGCTCAAAATGGCCCTCACAGAAAATCATGGATAATAATCAGAATTTAATAATGTAATTGTCAAAAAGGTTACATATAGCTGAACTGTGGTTTCTGAGCGTGGATAGGCCTGGAATGGTGAGCCCTCTGTTAAATGATGCATGTCAATGGCAGAGATCTAGGATCACATTTCCACTGGCACAAACCAAAGCATCACTTATGGGAAGTCCCTGTCTCCCTATCCCGCAACAAGGTTTTCGGAATTTCCAGTGCGTGTATCTAGTCATTACGTCTTTAAACTGAAGACGACAGGATTAACTTGAAAAAAGATGGTTATAGGTGATTTGAAGTTCATAGTTTATCCAAATAAGCTACTTTAAAAGGCGCACTACGCAACTCTTCTAGTTGGGTGTCCGCTACCTGGTTGTCTTCTTAGAGATGGTCTTACTTTGCCTGGAATGTTTTTAAGTATGACATAAAACTTATCTCTCTTGCGTCTTTTCAACTACAGGTGGTTTATGACTCAAAATGGGTCACCTCTCACAGATCTAACAAGTTACTTGGCCTGGTGGTGTCATCTGTTTGTTGTAATGGAGATAGATCATTTAATGTCATACTGTGGAATATTCCAGGCAAAGCATTAGATGCCCAACCCCCAAATAGATGCTTGACCCACCCCCCACCAAAGAAGGTACCTTTAACTGATTAGGTTACATAAAAATTCATCATTAAATATCACTTTGTTACAGTATCCCTCTATATTTGGGTCAAAACAGTGAATAGTTTTACAATGGGGCGAGAATTCAAAACATAGTACAAAGCAAGTGCAAACAAAAGTCTTAAAAATGTTCACTGGTACTGAATGCTTTAGACCGATGTCAACCCCACCAAAGAAAAATAAAAAGTATAATTTTGACCCAAGATTTTTCTAGACATTCCCCTGAATAGATAATTATTTTACATAAAGATAGCTCAAGAATAAGAAGGCTAGGGTGAAATGCTAAGGCAGGAGATACTGCTGATAATATGCCCGTTATAATATTTACAAATCATTACCATTAAAAATAGCATCTTCCTGATTTATTGTATCAAATCCGTACTGAAATATAACATTTGACTTCAATATATATTTGAATAAAATATATACGTGTAATTCTGTAGGTATTCTTACAAAAGGTTGAAAGGCATGATGGTTGTAGTGTTTGCAGGGGGGTAACTAGAGAAAACATTGGCGTTTAAAAAGGCACCATTTATATATACGTTTAAAATGGGGGAATTGTCTCTTTTGTAAAATAATACATAAAAATAAGTTGTTTCTTCTCAGTAAAGGTTTTGCCTGAGTTAACCTTGATGCTTAACATTCGTTTTACATTGTTCCCAAGATATTTCGCATCTCGAGAAATATGAACAAAAACACGGCTAAAATACATCACCGCAAATGCCCTTAATAATAATACATATCGAGGGTGCAAGTCAATAAGAGGCACGATTTTAGCGTCTTTAGGCAAAACAAAAGGGAATGAACGGTGTCTTCTGCATTGGGGTATTCACTCCTCCTCGCTGTATCCGTGACAGTTCAAACAAGGACTAATAGCAGTCTTGGCAAGTCGCTTCTTCCTAATTTCAACCCTCCTGCCGTGTTCGCGCTCTCTCAACAAGCAAAACATTTGATTATCTGTACAATATAGCAACATTAAGTCCATTTGGTGGTTAACAAATGCCAGTATTTCAAAGTTCGTAGCTCATCTTTGTACAAATATGCCTGCTTTTAACGTCTTTATACAATGTAGTGTGGGTGATAGGATAATTTTGTCTCACCTGAGGGAGTCTTTTAGACATTTCCAGGAAAGAAATTGCAAGTTTATTGGATGGTAAAACTGACTGCATGATGACAAGGGAGGCACTTCCATAGATGGGCCGAAAATAAAATGAATAAAGATGCACTATGAAACGTTTCTGATGGTCTCTATGGAGACTGCTTTTCCTGAAATTTTCCACAGTATGGCATTGAAATTTTCTTTATGTAGACAAGTAGGTGGCACCATTACTTCAAGTTATATGTCTGATCCGTGGAAAGGCGCACAAATGCATGTTTCTTCAGCAATAAAAAGACTTGTAATTGAATAGATATAAGAGTGATGAGTCTAATGCCATACTAAGTAACATTCCAGGCAAAGCAATAACATCTCCATGGAGACAATCAGGTGGTATACCTTCCACCAGAAAAGTTACATAGTGCACCTGTAAGACAGATTTTGAGTATTGAGTATTGAGTAACAATGTGGAAATGAAAGCAAAGAGGCGCCTCGCTAGTGACAAATTGCACTGTACATGTCCTCTAAACAAAGCGATTGGTATTTTAGTAACAATGCTCGCTTGCTGCCAGTAGATCGTGTTAAAACATATTCTGGGCACATGGTGAGATGCAAGAGGCTGGCAGGCTAAACTGGCACCAACAGACTTTGAAAAAGGCAGTGTGAATGAATCCCAAAGCTCCACACTGACGGAGAAGGGCCGATGTAGTTTGTCTTTTCCATTTTTTTGTGTTGCAAGTTGAAGATTTATAGTTTTTCTTTAATAGTGTCCATGTTGTTTTGGAGGCCATGCAGGCTTTAGTTCAATGGCTCCACATAGATCACAAAAACTGAGAGCTGCTTGTTGACAGTACAGGCCAGGATTCAAACACTGACAAACTCCAAAGCTAATGCTAATAGTGAAATGCTAATACGCATTTCTATATTTAGGAAATTTTGGGTGCCGTCATGAGGGGGAGTGTCTATATTTTTTTTTACTTTATATATACAATTATATATTGTGCTTTAGAAATTGCCCCTTTATGCAGAATAAAATATATACTGCATCCTGGCATTTAATAGGAAAAGGGGTATTTAAATGGGTAGATTTAATAGTGATTTGCCTGGTAAAAATGCCCACATCATGTCTCATTTTTGATACAAACTTTGGGATAAAATATGGTTATAAAAATTATTTAACAAGTAAAAATAGATGCTTGGTCTGCTATATGTTCATTAAGAAGCCACTATTTAATATACAAAAATACACTATCACTTTACTATGCCAAGGGTTGAACTTTGGCTAATGGCTAAAACTTGCTACGATCTCGCCTATGGTCTGCGTCAACAAGAAGCCAGTACGTCTTTCGTATCTATGTGTCATTGGGTCTCAGCAGGTTGGGTTTTCCAGGGACAGTTGCGCAGTTGCCCTCTGGAGCTCTGAACTGCCCCGCCGCTGTGTAGGGGGAGGTGGGAGAGTTAACCCCAGGATCACTGCTCCTCGTGTGGGCACGGGCTCCTCCTCTGCCCCCCTCTGCTCCTCCTCCATAGCTTCCTCTCCATCGGCGCGGACTTTCTTATCCTCTGCCTCGCCATCCCGCTCACCATCTAAAAAACAGGTAGAAACGAATAAAATACAGTTACTACATTTCAATCATTTTTACTGTAAAAAGGTAGTTTGATCAATACTTACTTGAGTTTTTTTTTTTTTATTATTAATTATAGCATTACTTGGGTAAAACATTGGGCAGTCTATAAACTATAAGTCTTTAAATGCCAAAAGCTGAATGGCATTACGCAAGTGGATCATCTGGTATATCTATTGTAGTACTATGTATTGTCTACGATTATGCTAATACTAAAACAAAAATGAATGCATTGCACTAAACTAAACATTTTTACTACTGAACAACTGTTCAGACTTTACTTACAGTGTTGGGAAGAACACATATATGTATATACTTAATTATAGAATAGTTGCATGTATTTCGTTTTATGGTCCAATTAGACTACTTTTGTATTCTCAATACTTTGAATACTTTCACTTTAAGTTGCATTTTATTAAAGTGTAGTGTAAAAAATAGCTTTTTGTTTTTTTCACCATTTACTGTGCATTTATTTATCACTGGATATAGAAGGAAAAATCACAGATGCACACAAAACAAGAGTGGCTTTTCCTCACTCATACTGTGTAGTTTGAAGCCTAACTTGCATGAAGTATTGTATTCTTTTGGTTTTAGGAAAGTAACTGTATTCTGAATAATACCAAATTAAAGAGCAACTGGAGAGCAGAGTTAGACCAATATATATTGGTTGGCCGAGATATCAGTTAGATTAGCAGATATATCGGCTATCGGCTTTAAATCTCCAGCCTAGGCTGATATTTTGTTTTGGTCAATCTGCTGAGTAAAAAACACACACAAAGCTTTATATTAACACTTTGATACAAAGAGACAGCTGTACAAACCATGACTACGCAGCTCTTATAGGTTTGTGGTAAAAAAAAGGGCTTGGGGGGAGTTTGTAGTAAATTTAAAATACATAATTTGGAGAAAATAATAAAAATTGTCCCTACATATCGGCCCAAAAATATCAGCAGAGCTTTTTGGCCATTGGTTGACCTGTATTCTAAACAATAAGTATCGACATCGGCCATGGAAAAACGCTTATCGGTCGGCCTCTACTGGAAACCGTTTACACACTGTTTATGTGTGTGAATAATTTAAATTGCATAATGACAGGTTAGACTACTCATTACTCTAAAACATAGTTAACATCCTTAGGTTTAAGATTTTACAAAATTTGCCTCATCTTTTCTAGTTTTGCAATTTCGGTGAAGCTTCCAAGTTTACTTTGTGGTTGAACACGGACAGCAGACATGGTATACGTAGAGGTATGTCACCTAACAACCAAAAAAAGGCCAGAAACTTAATTACTAATTACTAAATTACACAATAGTTATGATTTGATAAATACAAATACATGACAACACCTTTAGTTTGTTAAATCAATGTTTAAACTGTCAGAAATATGCCTTCCTTGTTGTTGTCTCTGCATTTTGAATGGAATTAATGGCAGCTGATGGCACAGGCAGAGGGATTCTGTTTCAAAATTCCCTGCTTCTTCTTGTATTTTACTTTTCATTTTCTATTTTTGTTCACAATCTGCCACTTGATGTAAAATTATGACAAATATTTCCACAGGTACTATCCCATCAATGCAAGTAGTATTTTAATGGAATTAATGGCAGCTGATGGCACAGGCAGAGGGATTCTGTTTCAAAATTCCCTGCTTCTTCTTGTATTTTACTTTTCATTTTCTATTTTTATTCACAATCTGCCACTTGATGTAAAATTATGACAAATATTTCCACAGGTACTATCCCATCAATGCAAGTAGTAATTAGAAAAAAATACTGTATTTCTCTGTCAAATGCACTTTAATTTTGAGAACTCTATTTTTCAGCTCTACGCACCTCTACCATCTGCCTCTGTCTTTTGGTCTTCGCTCCAGCGTCGTTTGAACCTCAGTTTGAGCGGGATGCAGCGCGTTCCTCCAGGGCTGATGGGAGCGCTGTTGCCCTGTCCCGGCTCTGCTTTCAGACTGAGCAGGGGGAAAGGCATGGTCCCGGCGGGAGGGGTAGCGGGAGTCTTAAAAACATCTTCGTCGTCATCATCGTCTGCCGTCCCATTTGCTGGAGGGGGCGGCGGGGTGCTGGTTCTCATGTTCCCATTGCCGTGGCGACCAAAGATGCTGCTGGTCCCGTTGCTATGGTGATGGAGGATGCGGTGACGGGACAGAGGCGTGAAGATGTCGCCCTCGTCGTCGTCCTCCCTGTCGTCATGGTGATTCATGTCGTCGTCCTCCTCGCTGATGTCAGTCACCTCCACCTCTTCGTCTGACTCCACATCTGAGATGCGTTCAACCTGGAAAATGCCACAGTGCAGGGTGAATATAGAAACTCTACTTGTGATTGCTTTATCAATTTAAATATAAATAAGTAATTAAAAATAAAGTTGATGTTTTTTCTAGTGTGAGACATTACAAGTGTTAAAGAAAATAGGATAAAAAATGTGTCTGTTTAAGTCTAGTCCATTAAAACACGTGCAAGGGGGTGCTTTCTGGAAATAGAAATCTTCTGTGAATGGTACTTTATATCTTAAATAAAAGTTGACTTGGAGTTAACAATTTCACATGCAAAAGTTAAGGAAATAATATGCTTGTGTCTGCTATATAGTTATAATACATGACACTTGAGGATCATTATGTTATAATTTGAAAATTTTAAATCGCAAAACAGTGGGAATATACCGGTGGCAATGAAAACGGGGGTTGATTGGCAATATGGCGTCTTGAAAATAAGTGATTAAAGATCGCTCAAACATGCACGAATCACTCTGAATACAACTTCGGGTAAGTAAATGATGAGTGGAAACAACTATAACATGGTTAAAAGCTCTGAAAAGACTTTGCAGAATAGGTCCGCTTTAAGTTAAAATCAGGTTTAATTGAATTTTATACTATGTAACTTTTATTAAGTTTGAGGGCTTTTTTTAGATGACTTCCTCACCTTAATTTTGGGTGGTCCTGCAGACAGACTGGGGGTACTCAGGTTCTGGCTAGCCCCTGAAAACCCAGACAACGATGAGGAGGAGGAAGCAGCCGGGGTACTTCCCGATTCCCGGTGCTTTCTGCCGAGGGGCGGAGGCTGCAGTTTGAACTTAAACTCGTCAGTTGCCCCGATCGGCTGCCCAAGGGAGTGAGAGAGACCCAAAGGTGGTCCGTGGAGGAGGGGGGGCTTGTCTGGGGTGGGTCTGTGGGGCTGTGGGACAATGATGTTGGGATAGGGCAGGAAAGCGCGGGGGCTTAGGTGGTAGTTGTACACGGACTGGTTATGTGCTTGCAGATAATGGTTCATGTCTTCCGCGTTGAACGAGAAGTGGGATCCCATAAGAGGGGAGGGCAGAGAGGGGGAGGGGGTGAAGGGGAGATGAGGCGTAGGGGTCATAGACATAGCGGGGGACAGCGGAGGCAGAAGACCCGGTCCGGGGAGAGGGGAGACTGGGAAGGGAGACAGCGGATCAGGGTGGACTCGAGGGGTAGGTCTGGCCAATCCTCCAGGTCCTCCTCCGAAGACTCTGAAGAGGGAATCGTGGGGGAGGCGCGGGGGGAGCAGGCCTCGGTACGCCCGATCAGGACCCCCACCTCCCCTCTCTTCTGCTCCGGCCTCCTCCAGCTCAGAGTTGGTGGAGGTGCCGTCGCTGCAGTCGCTGACGGAGCCCCGAGCCATGCGCCCGCTGACTGCGCTGTACATGCCCGGACTGCGCAGCTCCTCACTGCCTGCTGACTGCGCTGTACATGCCCGGACTGCGCAGCTCCTCACTGGACGAGAGTACGTCTGAGGGGGTGGAGGGGGGGAAGCGGAAGTGGGTGCCTCCGGAGGGAACGGGAGGGGCACTTTGGGGGACACCTCGACCTAGAAAAACACAGATTAGAATAAGTTTATTGTTATAATATTGTCACATATTGTTAAAAGTTTATAGTTTTTTTTAAGTTGTGCACCAAATCATTTAACTAAGGCTGCATGATTTGAGAGGAAGAAAAAAAAATTACTTGCAATTTAGATTACATTTGCGATATGTATTAAGCATTTATATTTGATAGGAGACTGAAATATGAACTGATAAACTGATTGATACTTTGCAGCTGATGTCATCAACATTCCCTGGGGGTCTGGTGCTAACTGTAGGCACTGCTCTGTTCGACTGTTTATTTGAACACACAATCTGACCAGAAAGAGCTGACTTAGTTGGAACTACAAGAGGTGAGATGATTTGTACTGTTAAACAAGTCTCTTGCAAATAAGATAGCTAGCATTACCCAACGGTTTTACCAGTTATATCAGGCTAGTGAAAATGTGTTGTTTATATCCATTTTGTATGATTAGTTTTTTAGTTTAGATTTAGTTTTAGACCATCTTAAAACTTTTTTGACAGTATTTGCTAATGTGTCTCCATAGTAATTGCTGAACATTCCACCATAGACACACTGCAAAGTCCCGTGAATTTCAGAACCCATTTATTGAGGTTTAACTAAAGGTAAAAACAATTTTTCTATAAGACAGCATATTTTGTTCTTTGCAGGGTACGTTATTATCGTCATAATTGCAGACTAATCGTGCAAACTTGCATTGCAATTTAGACCCATTATGACCAATTATGACCTTTTGGCCCAGTAGAGCCCTGCAAGGAAGAATATCAATTCACAGTCATTTACTGAATAAAAGAGACCAAGTATAATAGACATTAGGGACTTTTTGACATGTCTAAGTTAGAAGTTTGGCTATTGAAAAAAATGCATTTTAATTTTTTGTTCATTTATTTTTGTATTGTATTTTTTTAGCTAAATACAGCATGATCAGCCATTCCCATTTAAGAACAGGGGCTATGTTCACGTGCAAACTAAAATTATCTGATTTCTGGACATTTAAGATTTAAATATAAACCACAAAATCTGATATAATCTGAGGGACCATGATCAGAAAGAAATTTGATGTTTTTACTGTTTACATGTCATTTTAATAATCTGATAAAAATATGATCTACAGTGTGCATGTAACTGCAGCTGTCATGCCAGACAATTTTCTACTACTTTTTGCTAAAACTAATTAGCTATTTTAACTTTGGCTAACACACTGTCAAGAATACAAGACCATAAAAGAATGGTTTATCTCAAACTAATTAGAATGGGGCTGTGGTGACATATTTGACAGTTTTACCCATAGACAGAAAGCAGAGTTTTACAGAGCCACAATTAGCTGCTTTTTGAACCCCCATCCTCCCTGTTTTACCAGTAGCCTGTGGCATTGCTGCACACGCCACAGTGAAATATTGGAGTGTGTGCCATCACAAACAAGGGCGCGTACCTCCTCCTTTTCCACAGTCTCAGTCAGTGCATGTGTCAGTGCATGTGTGTGGCTCGGTCTAAGAGGTAACACTCTCTGGAGTCATGTCTGGACCAGTGCAGGGACCAGGACTGTCGATGAGCCAATGAACTACTGTATATTAACATACATACTCAAACTTAAGTTGGATTTAGATTTTTTTTTACTGGCAAGTGCAAGGGCAGTGGGTGTAGCAGAATAATATCAGCCGTACATGTGGTAATAGTAGTAGTAGTAGTAATAGCGTAGTAATAGTAGTAATGTAAAGTTATAATAATATCTGTACTGTCAGAAGTAGCTGCAATAGAAGTAGTTAACATAAGTAGTTAGCAGTAGGGATAGTGCAGTGGTAGAAGCCGCAGTAGAGTAATAGTAGTAGCCTCATAGTAGCCGCCGCTACCTAGTAGTAGCTGCCTGGTAGTACAATACTAATAGTATCAGTAATAGGTGTACTATTAATACTTTATAACAATAGTAGTAGTACTGATGCAAAGCGGTTATGGGGATATTAGTATTAGTAGTAGTAAAAGCAGTAATCAACCTATTTCCTTCATCAATGTTTAAACTTGTCAGTAAAGTTTTTAACCACCGAACATCTCTGTGAAAGTCTGAAGTCAAACCCTAGACTGACGCAGACAAACCATCCTATCAAACCTGACGGCGTGTGGGCCACATTAGACAGCCTGTGTAATTAAAGTTTGGGTCTACTCTTATGTCATGGCTCTGAATGGGACATGTTTAAAGTGGGCCAGCCCGGGACAGGGAGCAGACAGGACCTCAGAGGGAGGAGAGGGCGGGGCGGGACGTGGCACGCTTTTCAGACACAAACAAAGCTACTAAAATTAATGTCCTGTAGGAAATTAGCCGACAAATGTGGCTTAAACTAAACTAAGGTATGAGTCAACTGGGGAGGCTATTTATAAAAGAAAATGTTTAGTAGTAGCTATAAACTACATATTGTCTATCGGGTTAGCCACAATGATTCCTCCAACTTTGACAGAGTTACCACTTGTCTTGGTTTGGTCCTGGTTTGAGCCCAGTTTAGCTCTGTTATAGACTTGGTTTTGCCCTGATCCAATTCTGGTTTTGTCCCAATTTAGATGTAGTGTATGTTTGCAAGTGTGAATGAAAGCGTTAGGATGCACAATACTGCGAGATGCTCACTCACTACATCCATAAATCTCCCTCTGATTCCCATTCCTTATCGTATCAATCCTCTTCAAGAAAAAAATATTTAACTAACCAACAACACAATTGTTCACTAATCCAATACATGTATTCTCTAACAACTGAACTACCCATATTTTTTCTGTTTTTGTTAATGCCACTGCTGTTTACCAGAAAATATAAATCATGGTTCTGCAAAACATGAATCACCATCACTAACACATAATTGTTTAAAATTCTTGTAATTTAATTTATAACAAAAACAATTCTGATAATATTTATTCCATACTTGAGGAGCCTTACATTTTGTAAAAGTTTCTAACATGATATTGATACTTTGCAGCTGATGTCATCAACATTCCCTGGGGGTGTGATGCTAACAGTAGGCATGCTCTGTCTGAGGCTTTGTTAGACTTTAATCTGACCTTTATTTTAAAACACTCTGACCAGAAATAACTGACTTGGTTGGAACTACAACAGATGAGCTGATTTGTGCTGTTAAACAAGTCCCTCTCAAATAACATTACAGTCACAAGCTAGCTAGCATTAGCCAGTCACACTCACCTTTTTGGTTGAAAAAACAAAACAAAACAAACACCTAAAAACCATTGAACAGGACAGACCATGATCACATATTCCTGAAAATGTGTTTGTTTGCCAGTGTGTGCATTGTGTCACCATGGTAACTTCTGATGATTCCGCCAAACACATACATGTAGAACACCCCCAGCCTGATATCACTGCCATGTATCAATAGCTACATGAAATAAAGACCTTTTAAACTTCTGGTAAAGGAAAAATGCCTAGTTTTTCCTGCACTAAATATTTACTTTTTAAACTTATGTTTTTCCAATTTCTTACATCACCTCAGATTCACAGACACCTGAAGGTCATCACTGTTTTGTCTATATAGAGCTCCTGAGTCCTTGTCAAGTACGATCCTTCCATTTGAACCTCCACTCGCAGCCTGTTGCCAAGGTGAAGTTTCACACAGATAATGGTCTATTTCTATGTGAAAAAATGTTTGTTCTTCCATCAGTATAAATGAAGAAAACCTATTTTGGTGGCAAGATAGAAAGTAACAATAGTAAATGTACTGTGAGTAGGAGGTGAAGAAAAAATTTAGTAACCGAATTAGTAATATTTGTCATAGGAGTGGAAGCTATCAAAGTGTACATACTACCAACTTAAATCTGAAATATGTATTTTTAGATCTTGGTGGATAGGTTCCAAGTGTCAATAGAGACATGGCAGAATTAAAGCTAAAGGTAAATAGTAAATAGACCAGACATTGCAGTAACTTTGGTTATATATAGTACAGAAGATACTAGCAATAGTAGCAGTAACAACTTGAATAGTAGTTAATGTACAAACAACTATATTTAGATACAAGATTTATGATGATGGGCAAACCACCTGCATGACGCAATGGAAGATAGATACCATGGAGATAGATAGGTTAATGCCATTATATGGAAGATTCCAAGTCGGGCTGTGCCAAAAATCAAAAAGTCAAAAGAGCGATAGAAACTTTGGTTGATCTTGATGCTAGGGCAAGCGCATTTTAATCAACAGCTCTGCAGCCAATCCTGTGGCATTAAGATTGTGTAATAAAGTCGCATAATTGTTTTCGCTAGTTCTTAAGCTTGTATCTTGCGCCTGTGTGTTCATCACTCCATCTGCCCCAATGCTCTGTTTTATTGGCTGGTGCAGTGGTGGCGATGTTTTATAGTTACAATATACATAGCAGCTCAGTGACACCACACAAGCGGATTAAAAATTGCATTCAAAGAGCCAAAGTAAGTAAATCGGGTCCCCTAACCCTAAACTGGGCAAATTATCCTGTGCGTGTGCGAGTTTAAATCTCTTGAACATATTCGTATTGTCATTTGTAACTGTAACCCTACATGGCACATACCTGAGCCCATGTCGATGAAGGGGTAGTTGACCAGCACCAGTTTGTTGAAGTTGAATTTGTAGGTGAACCTTTTGCCCTTGGTTTTGTGGAGGATCCGCTTGTTGTAGTAATATCTGAAAAAAAAATAATAGACAAACATTAGTATAAAGGAGATTTTGGGACAGTTTTTAACTCACTGAACAAACAAAAAACGTTTTAAACCCAAATTTCCAGCCATACAAAACGACTGAACTGCCGTCCTACTAGGTGAAGCAGTTCAAATAAGGCTAATAGCTGCTGGCTTCAAAGTAGAACGCAGAGGAACATTTTGAGCTCTGAAGAAGTAGGAGAAAACCAAACGAGTAGAACAGAAACACCACTACAAGATGATGATATGAAGAGGAAACGAAATTTTGACATATTCAAAAGCAAAAAATAAGTAAATTTAAAACAAAAATTTAAATAGTCTACATTTGTACAACATAAACATAAAGAATTACAAGAATAATATGTCAATTGAACAAAACTATTATGATTTGATATGGAAACAACACTGTAACATATTTAAAAGCAAAAAATAAGTAACTAAAACTTCAAATAGTCAATATTTGTACAGCATAAATATGAAAAAAAAAATTCAATAGTAAATTAAAAACTACAAGTAAGATTTGATGAGGAAACAACATTTTAACATATTTAAAAGCAACATTTGTACACATTTGTACATTTGTACTAAATATAAAGAATTAGTCAAAACATGTGAGAAAAGAAAAAAAAAAAACAAACAACAAATATGATTTAATGAGGAAACAACATAACACATGTAAATCTATAAAAGGCAAGTAAATTTAAAACGACTTCAAATGGTCAACCTAAATATGAACAGCAAGTATGATTTGATATGGAAACAACATTTCACACAAAAAACAACTAAAAATGAGTGAATTGAGCATGTTTTGATGAGGAAACAAATTTATAACATAAAAAAGTAAGTACTTTCCTAACAACTTCCGATTTTCCACACTTGTACAGTAATCAATCCAGCTAAAGGTGAGCTGCTCTACGCCCATGTGGTGATTGCCTAAGGATGTGGTGCACGGAGGCAGGCTGAGCTCATGTAGTTTAGAGGCATTAGTCACCTCAGCCCCACACAGAGCAGAGAATAAAGCCGACAACTCAATCAGAACATGAGAAAATGTCTTCCGATGACTCACCTATGGCCCCAACACATTCACAATTTCTTTACATAAAAGTTTGAAGCTCTCATTCATTCAGCACAGCACTGCCAAAAGTGGAGGAGATTAGTCATAGGGCAATAGAACAAGCACACCTTTGTACACATGCAAGTTTAAGGGATGGGTCAAAATCTTAAAACTGGGGTCCCTGATTTTATTCTTATACGCATATTCGAGTTGGGTGATATTTGTTTAATATCATCATGCCATCCCCTAATTATAGATATATGGTATTATCGCCTTTCCATCTAGTTAAGCCAAATCTGCTAAAAATGGAGTTAAAGTTTAGGGTTTTTTTTTCTCAAATGACACGTACGAAGTGTATAAAATAAATAAAATAACGCTAATTTATTAATTAAGGGACAATGCAAATTCTGTTAATTTAAATGCAAAATGCCTCATTAATTGACCATCAAGCCTCACGTCTCTCTCCTCTGCTCGCACGCACCTGTCTGCTCTTGCCCACTGCCACCTCACTCTGCTTTTTTTCTTTTTTACCACTTTAAACTACAAATAACAAGTAAATGTGTGAAACTGTGACAGTAAAGAACGCTGGAGGTTTTATTGTGAAGTACAAATACGCAATATAATGTACAAATACGCATTTTTTCCCTCTTTTATGGGACGCGGAAAACGCTGCGTCGTCGTGGCCACACGGACAACGCACACACGGACCTCCAAGAGAACACTGTATATTAGTTTGAAAGTACAACTGGATTACAAACGCATAAGGACATGACTCAGACTGATATTACCGGTGCTGTTTGGCTTCACAATTGAGACATCAAATACACTATTTGATCATATGAAAAGCCCTACGTCATTTTGTGCCAGATGCGCAGGGCAGGCACGCCTTTTTCAGTCACAAGCAAAAGAAATTTCACATCTACTGTAACACAGAGATGTTCATCTGTGCAACTACTACACCTGATGCAAATCCATACATTTAATGTCTCAACCAAAGAGCCAACCACACATAGATTTAAATACAACCCAGATTTGAAATTGGGGTAAAAAGCGTTGTGTTTTCAACTATCAGCCTCTAATGACAGCAAATACTCACATATTCATTAAATCAAATACAGCATGGGCCTGTGGCTGGGCTTTGCACGATCGCATTACAACAGAGAAATGGAGGTAATGTTTTATCAATGGGCCGCTGCTGACGGGCGTGTACGTGTCTCTGCATGTGTATGTGTGTGAACATAACATCCAAACAGTACATCCACAGCAAGTGTGCATCCATGACGCACAAGTTGATAAAGACAGAATCTATCGAGTCCAACTACACGTGGTCCTCATTGCTCCACACAACCAGCACATTGCTTCGAGTCCACATGTTAAAAAGTTATATTATTGATTATTGTCGCATTCTTAATTTTGGGTATTCTAATCAAAAACAAGAGTAAAACAATGAATTAAATCCCATTAAAATTGCTACTTGAATTGCTTAAAAATGCAATAAATTCTCTCCGCAAGAAAATATAGTTATACAACTGTTATCCCCTCGAGCTTAGAGGTATTTTCTGAAGACCTTTTCTTTGAAAAGTGAATATATATAATTGCAATTATATAACCTGTCAGAAAAATTACATCAGATTGTTCAAAATTTCCCAACTGTTTTAGTAACTGACTCCTGGTGAATAGATGGATGTACAGTATGAAGCTTTAACAGTTCATCTTAAAAGTGCTTGTCTCCGTAGAGATGTTAATGCTCTGCCTGAAATGTTATACAGTATGGCATTAAACTAATCTATTTGGTATTTATTCAATTGCAGGTGTTTTTATTGCTTTTATTTTATTGCTAGACACTCTTACTGAGAGCAGGATCACCTCTCCACAGATCTGACCTGTAACTTGGCCTAGTGGTGGCCCCTACATATTTCCATGGAGATAAGAACTACAGCACAACATTCCAGGCAAAGCAAGAACATCACCATGAACGCAAAAAGGTGAAGTTGTCTCCATGGAGACTGAGGTGTTTAATTACATACTGTGAAACATTACCAACAAAGCATGAACATATTGATGGGTTTAATGCCATACTTTGCAACATTCCAGGCACAGCAAGACCATCTCCATCGAGACAAGCAGGTGACGCCAGAAAAGTTACATAATGTACCTTTAAAAATCTTACAAACATGAAAAACATGTTGACAAAAAACTGCATTAATGAACAGAAAAACACCATTGAGTGCGATGCTGTGGTAGTTGCATTAGTCATGGTAGTGTCCAGTGAGAGGAGGCTTAGTCACCAGCCTCAGTGAGTCAGAGAGAGGAGGACCACTTCGGAGGGACTATACTACATATGCACTTCCACAAACACGGACAGAACAAAAACAAAAGACGAAAGGAGGAGGAAAAACAAATACTCCATTAGCCTGTAGCAATAATGAGATTCTGTAGGGTTTGTTGATTTTAATATGGATAGTCATAGCTACTTCTGACATCATACAAGAGCCATTCAGACTACAATAGATATACTGAATTTGAATACCGTATGTGACAATATCAGCTGTCAGGAGATGATCAGACTCAGAGATCAACATTATTAGCGTTTAGTGTTGTGTATGAAAATCTGTTCAATACTTACACTAGTATTAAGGAGGGGATATGATGCTAAATAGATTTTTTAAAGGGGGAGAGATTTAACGCGGGAAGGGGAGCGTCAAAAATGTTAATATGTTGTTTAAGGTGACTGTAGAATTTTCAAAACAATAAAAGGTAATATGGCAATTTAAATATGTTATGTGTTAGCAGTTAATACTCCATAGAATAGTGTTTCTCAAACTTTTTCAGACCAAGGACCACTTTGTTGTTAAAAAACAAACTGCGGCCCATGTATCGTGCAAACCTCACACCTCCAATACAAACAAAAACTGAGAATTGAGATTAAAATTGTGTTTAATTATTAAGACCATAAGTTTAAATAAATTTACTATAGGCTGCAGCACTGCTATTGAAATAAAAATTAAAAAAAAAACATTCACAAATATTGAAATGATTTATATAACCTGCCTTAAGTCCACCAATTCAATATTTTATCACACTTCTCCTCTAACATTCAGTGAGTGAGAGGAGATTCATGGTAACGCACTTGGGAGGAGCTTAACACCGACAAAGTCAACTCTTTCTGCTCAGCTTGGCCAACAACAAACAAAGAAGTCTTCTTATTTAAGGACAAAAACAGATCTAAGAGAGGTAGAAGACACCATGACACTCCTCACCTGTCTCCTCCTCACCTGTCTCCTCCTCACCTGTCTCCTCCTCACCTGTCTCCTCCTCACCTGTCTCCTCCTCACCTGTCTCCTCCTCACCTGTCTCCTCCTCTCTCCTTCCTGTGTGTCGCTGCGCATCTGTAACAGCCTCACTGTTCTTTTGAACGTCACAGTGTGTGCACGGTGCACAAAGTCTCGGCTGAGCGTGTTCCTTGAGCTCTGCCATATAACCCCTCTGTGAGTCCAGACACAGCCGTCAGTGCGAGCGCTGCTGCAGAAAAGCCGCCTGCAGTAGTTTTGTCTTTACGCGCATGTGTCTTTGAAGAGAAAGTCCTCTTTTTGCATAGACTTGCAGATTGCTTCCAACGTAAAAAGTCTCCTGGGCTTATTAAACAGGTCCTTCCGTAGTTTCAGTCAAATGGAAATGTAGACCAGACTTTATGAATTAAATAGATCAAATAGGGTAAACAGACTACAGTTTGTTTCCACACTGAATGTATAGGTTTATTTTAAATCTACAAAATGAATCGAGTGGAAATTTGAGGAACACTGAAATA
>KN469809.1:13318-46298 GCA_000787095.1 Periophthalmodon schlosseri
TTTACAGTACAATTACACTAAATTACACAATAGTTATGATTGGACTAATAAAAATTCATGAGAACACCTTTATTTTGTTAAATCAATGTTTAAACTGTCAGAAAAATGCATTTTTTGTCTCTGCATTTTGGATAGAATTGACAGTGATGACAAAGGTAGAGGGATTCTGTTTTATAACTCAACGCTACTTCCTGTATTTTCCAACTTTTTCTTTTCTACCTGTCTCCACAAACTGCCACTTAACTGATGTACAACTATGATAAATATATACCACAGGGACTATCCCACCAAACCAGGTAATAATTAGAAGGAACACGCAAGAACCAAACACAGATACCTTAGTTGTTGTTATTATGTTCCATTTAACTTCTGGTTCCTTAATGTTGTACACACTATAGACCAGACACTACTTGTCTAATAGTGTACAGTCTATAGTCTAGTCTAATAGTGTCCAAATGAGATGAGATTATTCGGCATAATCCGGCACACAGGAGTATTGATCACCTTTAATAAAGACGTGGGTGGGCAGGCGTGCTGGTCGCGTCCTGGTTGAGAGTTCAGACCAGTGCACGCAGCGGGGATTTGAAGGCCCAAAAAGCACACATCATCCCCAGGCTCCAGCCGCGCTCACGCAGCCTCCCGTGCCCCGGACCACCGCTGAGGACCACTGCCACGGATTTCAGCAGGTTAAGACAAATCTCTGCCAGGTCACTCCAAGACAGACACACAATGGCACAGCAGATGTTAGTCAAGGGTAGTTAATTAAAGGGCCCGTATTACGCTGTTTCCTGATCTGTTATAATGTTCTTTCCTCATTAAAAACATACCTGGACTTGTGTTTTTTTCATTTACACTTGTTTAGCACACCCTGCATAGTTCTCTCTTTTTAGTTCTTCTCTCAAACAGAAAACACTCTCTTCCACCTTGTGATGTAATTTGTAATTTGGTAATACAGGAAATACTCCACTGTGTTTGTAAACTCCACACATCTTCACTAGAACCTTTTGGATAATTTCAGCCTGGATTTTGCCAGTCTCTACTAAACAAAAGCTAAATGGTAACTTCATGACATCACAAAGTGGGACAGAGCATTTTGAGTTTTGGAGATGTAGACAGACTAATAATAAAGGGTCACTCAAACATGTGTGAATGAAACAAAACACAACTCCAGGTATGTTTTTGAGGAGGCAACTAAAAGCTTACATGAGTCAATTTTGCATAATATAAGACTGCAATATAAGCGAATGATCAAAACAAACAAGTCTGATCAATGCCAGTATCCATGGGTTTCAGAATGATGAAAAATTGGGACTGTTGTCATGGCGATTGAACATTTAAACCGTGATATATTTTAAGTCCTCAAAAGGTCACCTGTAATAGGAAGCTAAAACCCATAAATGAGCACGGCTCTATCAGCAATATTTGATCAGTTAAGAGCAAGGACGCTTCATATTTTTTGTCAAATTTCATACAGTATTTTTTGCAGTACACCAAAAGAAAAATAACAATACCATATGTAGTCTTTTATATAGTCCATTAGGAATCCATTCTCTTTTTGTCACTAGACCCTCAAAAAAGACATGTGAGGACGGTGTGTAGTGATCTGATATGTTGTGTTTAGCTCAGAGTTGACACCTTTTGTTGTTCTTGTAACTGTTTACGTGTTGTTAATGTAACTGCTTTTGTACGTGACACTTGGTTGCTACGCCGACAAGTTGATGAGAAACTCACCCCCATCCTAAGTCAATCAGTAAGTTGCGTCGTGGCCTACTCTTTGTCGGGATAGGTAGTCGTGCATGTAGCAAGAGTCCTTTTCTCTCTATTCACCACATTTGTATTGCTCAATCATTTTTGCATTGTTTTAAGTCAAGCCCAATAAAAAGTTGTAATACTCATAAACTGTATACAAATGCTGACAGTATGGAAACACTATAGCTACTGCAAGTCAATTTTACACCAAAGCAACTAACTGTATTGTAAGAGCGCGTAAAATATGAGCAACTGTTGGTCGTAGATCTCCCTCCCGCCTCCAGGCTTATCCTAACTTTATTGAACAGGGGCAAATCAATAGTATAGCATCTGTATCATCTGAACCTGTGCTCCCTCTGTGCTCCATATTGATTTTAGAGTTACGCCAGCTCATCTATCAAACAACCTCGAAAGCACAAAACCCATTCACAATCTGATGCACAAAAGATGCAGCAGAGGCAGTGGTAGTTGTGAGCAGAAATTGATACTGGTTACTGTTTTTTTGGGGGTTTTTTTTCCCAAAACTTAAATTTTTTATTTAGTCATTTGGTGAACACTGAGGCCTATATGATTGGACGGCCTCAAAGCTAAGATGCCACATTTATGTAGATCGGTTTGTTATTCGTGTGGTTTGTTATATTTATCCACTCACGTTTGAGCGATTGGCTTACGCTAGCTATAGGATAATCTTGTTAAGAAGCAGAGCTATACGTAACCTAGCTAAGAAAATCAATAGCATTACTTAGTTTACCTTTTCAAATACTTGCTTTGAATTTACTTTAGCTTAGAATTAGCTTCCTGGGGTTAGCTAAGGTGACGGTTGCTTTGACGGCACTTGTAGAGTCCGTTGACAGGAATAATAACTCTTTCAAACTTTTATAACTTCACTTACTAACAATAAATTTGCTGTCTGTAAATTTTAAAAGTCAAATTGGAATGGGTTTTGATTTTGATGACTGAAATACATCTTGGCATCTACGATGGCTAACCAAAACACAGTCTGTTGATTAGCTTGCATCTCTTGGTATTAGCAGTTATGGATATATTTTGTGTAGGCGTTATTGGATTAATTCATCGCATGGCCAATGTCTTTGAGGATTTGTGAAGTGAAAGATTAGGGCGCCGTCATAAGGCTGAGCTTCCCGATTCGGCTAAACAGTCGAGGGCGGGGCAGTTCTGACTTGTTTTCTGAGCTCCGCGGACTTGGATAAAAACGGTAGCAAATCCATTCCATTGATTATTTTTAGCTCGAGTCTTTTTTAGTCTTTTTTGAGCCATTTTTTCTCTTGAATATTGTTGATTGACCCAAAATCTATCTAATTCAAAGTACTCACATTTACGCAACGCTGTTTCAGATGTTTGTGGATTTGTTGATAAGACTGTGTCTGTGTGTAGGCTTAAACGTGATACTGTGTTAAGAGGAGTTTTTTTTTATTTACTTCTTTTATAATGACTTAATTGTCCTAATTTTTTATGTTTTTTGCGTAAGACCCTTTTTTCATTGACTTAACTTTTTTATTTGTTAGATATTTTTCATTTTGAATTACCATTTTTTAAATAATGGTTTAATTTTTTTTTTTTTTTTTTTACCTCTTTGAATAAGACTTGACTTTTTATTTTTTATTTTTTTATATTTTTTATTTCATTGCGGTTTTTTGTCATATCTGCTATTATTTTCTTATTTTAATTAATTTTTTTTTTTTTTTTTTTTTTTTTTTTTTTGTTTTTGTTATTTTTTTTTTTTTTTTTTTTTTTTTTTTTTTTTTTTTTTTTTTTGCTTTATCATGAACTACTGCGTGGCCGACATGTTTGAGACCCCCCACGCCACAGGATCTGGCTACTCTCTCCAGGGCCCTTTAGAGCCGTGCATGTTCTCCAGTCAGAGGCAGGGGTTCGGACACTGCGACACCCAGACTCTGCACCACCATCCCCCCTGTGCAGAGCAGGCATGGCCCCCCTCCCAGCACTACTCCTGCTCGTACCATGGCAACCAACAGCTCTTTCGAAACCAGTTCTATAGTGCAGACAGTGCGTTTAGTCACTATCATCCGCCTGAATACTTTCCTGAGATTAAACCGTACTTTTCACATTGGACTCAAAGCTCAAGCAAGAAAGGTATGGAAGAAGTAGTAGTTTTCATTTTGCTATTTGTAGAGTGCATTTTGGGGTCAGTAAGACATTTGTCAACTTAAATAGCTGGGTTTTAGAGACATCTCAATGTTTAGTAGTGTAATGTTTAATTCAAATAGCTGCTAGGTAAAATGTCAGTTATTAATATGCAGGATTTGTGGTGTGGTTGTTTAATAAACATAGCAGAAATTGAATTAGTTTTCAACAAATAGACTTGTTTTTGGTCGTATTAAAATGAAAGTACTTTTGTTTTTTGCCGTCTTGTTTTATTGTCTGGTTTTAGGCAGGCTGTTGTTAACAAAGTTGGTTTGTTTGAATGGCCAAAATAAACTAGTGGCCAATTGTGCTTGATATTGATATTTTGATTTATCATACTAACATTGCACTGCATCTTTTTATTGAAAGCCAAGTGTGCATAAGGAGGGTTGGGCCTAATTATTGATCACGGCTGCGACGACAGAAGGCTGACGGCTTCTTTATAATTCCGCAAAAATATTGATCGATTTGAGGGTGCCATTTTGTGATTCTGAAATGTTTGTGTGTGAGATTTCTTATACTCACTAATCCAATCTCTTTTATTAACCAATTTGTTTTGACTGTTTTGCTCATAAAATGAGAATGCTAAAATCTTTTGAGAAAATATTCCTCTTTGTGCTCTTGCCTCTAGGGTACATACCAAGTTACCTAGACAAGGATGAGTTATGTGTTGTGTGCGGGGACAAAGCCACAGGATACCACTACCGCTGTATCACGTGTGAGGGGTGCAAGGTAAGGAAGTAAGTCTGGATTAGGTGGGTTTATATTCAGTTAACGTGGTGTCGTGTCTAAGTGGGATAGTGTTTTGTAGGGTTTCTTCAGGCGCACCATTCAAAAGAACCTCAACCCAACCTACGCCTGTAAGTTTGAGGGCAAATGTGCCATCGACAAAGTGACCCGCAACCAGTGCCAGGAATGTCGCTTCAAGAAGTGCATCGCGGTGGGGATGGCCACAGACTGTGAGTTTAAGAGTGAGGTAGAAACATGTGGACTACTTCAGTGTTCAGTGCTGACATGTTTGTGTTGTGTGTCAGTGGTGCTGGACGACAGCAAGAGGTTGGCCAAGAGGAAGCTGATCGAGGAGAACAGGGTTAAGAGGAAAAAAGAGGAGCTTCAGAAGACGGTGTTTGACCGACTGGAGCCCACTCAGGAGGAGTGGGAGCTCATCCGCATGGTCACCGAGGCCCACATGGCCACCAACGCACAAGGCAACCACTGGAAACAGAAACGCAAGTTCCTGGTGAGCCGTCCTGCCGCCTCAGCGCTCACACCGCTACTGCAGACATAATGTTAGATTGTCACGCTATCCAGAAGTTTGGATTAATGTGTGTCCTATGGTGCTTTCAAATGAATGTATTACAGAAGTGTAATGCACAGTATGTGATATACTGTATCAAGTGCCTTACTATGGACACACTGTGTTTCCTGTTTACAGGTGTCTTACCTTCCCTTTTAGGAGCGGTGTGTAGCTCACTGGTGGCCTCTGCTGGCAACAGTATAAATTACAGCTCCACACCCTCACTACTTGATACACTTTTACTGTTTATTTACATACTGTACACAGTTACAGTTCCCATCTACCCTGGATAGTGCCGGTCTAACATACAGTACACAATGTCGAGCCCGTGTCCACCACTGTTCCTGTTTAACATCTCTGTTTTTTGTATCTCCTTGTAGAGTGGGGAGTATAAACTGGACCACAGACAAATGTGTGTTCTTCGCACAGCAGTCGCACTTAAATTTAATATTCTTTTCCTGTTCCTCTTTGAGCAATGATCTAAATCACTAATGACTAATGCCTTGCTTCACTTGTGCCTTCTCATTCCTCTTTCGTTTGTAGCTTTTGATTTCACACCCCACCTTTGTTTGACTAATTTGCTTTTCTCTTGTGCAGATTGAACTGTATCACTGCTGATTAATTGGGTTTTTATGGCAACATCAGGAGAAGAGATTTTTTTATCAAACTAATTTGTAATCAGGCGCGGGAAAAAAATCATTATTGCGAAAACATGCGCATATGTGGAATAATAATAATAATAATAATAATATGATGGAGGAAATTGTTTTCATTGTAACCGTTTGTTTTTGACTCTCTCCACCATACATATGGCATATATATGGTGGAGAGAGCCCGGTCATATTTGACTTATTATTGGCATCATTACAAAAGTGTAATCTGTTTGCGTTTGGGCCTGTTGAATAGGCCGCCTGTGTGTTGCTATAGAAACCCTGCTGATGTGCTGCTCTCTCTCTCTCTCACTGCTCTCTCTCATTTGTCTTCAGCTTAACTTGTTTTCTTTAAGTTGACACGGGTTCTTCATTGAAACTTCACGATTCCTGTTGATTATCCAACAGGTCGAGGAAGCTATGCTTCTAAATGAAATAACATGTAATTTATTCTATACTCCTGACCAGAGTGCAGCAGGGGTGAAGGAAGACAAGGTATGATATGAATACTTGAAAGTCCTTATTCATTTGTGATGTGTATCATGTGTCAGAGCTAACAAGTGTTCTGTGGTGTGTGCCTGCAGCCAGACGATATTGGTCATGCGTCGATGGTAAATCCTCCTGAGGGAAACAAAGTGGACATAGAAGCCTTCAGTCAGTTTACAAAAATAATCACCCCTGCCATAACCCGAGTGGTGGACTTTGCCAAAAAACTGCCTATGTTCTGTGAGGTAAGGGCTGCTTTTGTACAGTCAATATTCTTTCAGAACTGTGGATAAAATATAGCCAGATTTTTACGTTAGCTACAGATGCCACAGATAAGGTCACTAGCTCAATACTGAGGGTGGATTACTTTGCTTTGGGAGTCATTTGTTTACAAATGCTGAGCACATCTGTCTCTGAAGTTGATCTGATTTACACCTATAACACTGCTACTGTCTCACTAACTGGCCTCACGTTTCTGTGGGCAGCTGCCTTGTGAAGACCAGATCATCCTGTTGAAAGGGTGCTGCATGGAGATCATGTCTCTGCGTGCGGCCGTGCGGTACGACCCGGAGAGTGAGACGCTGACGCTGAACGGAGAGATGGCGGTGACGCGGGGCCAGCTGAAGAACGGCGGGCTGGGCGTGGTGTCGGACGCCATCTTTGACCTGGGCGTGTCCCTCTCCTCCTTCAACCTGGACGATTCGGAGGTGGCTCTGCTGCAGGCCGTCATCCTCCTCTCGTCGGGTGAGATACAACAGGAAAGGAGCGAAATAATAAAATATATGTGATTGATAAAAATGTGTTACACTGCAAAAAGTGATTTTTAGGTAAGTTATAATTACTTGAATTAATATTATTATTAATTATTATTATTATTTTGAGTTGAGTAGGTTTGACTTTGTAAGTAAAATTATCTAGCAATGGAACAGGATCTTTTATACTTAAAAAAAAAAATCTTGTTAAACTTAAACGTGCACTATGGGGGTCTGCTGCCAGCTTATCTCCATGGAGATGTTATTTTTTGCCTGAAATGTTCCACAGTATGTCATTAAACTAGTCTATCTTGCATTTATTCAATTACAGTTTTTTTATTGCTCAAAAGCTTTAAAAAACATGCATGCATTATTGTAAGCAGGGGACACTCTCCATAGATCTGACCTGTAACTTGGCCTGATGTCAGGTGCTAGACCCTTCCCCAGAAAAGTTGCACATTGCACCTTTAATAAGATATATGGCAGCACTTTGCACTTAAAATAAGGAAATAAATTGTATGTTGCTTGATCTAGGATAAAATTTAAATTGTTTGTTATTTAAATTGTTCCATTGGTAGATCATTTTACTTCACAAGTCAAATCTACTTAAATCAAGATATGTTCTTGAAAAATTTTGACCTGTCTAGATATTACTTTTTGCAGTGTAGATCGAATAAGAAAAATGTGGGAAATCTACAGATGACTGTTGTTAAATGAATTTGAGGTACAAAAAATAAGACTGAATATATTTTAGGCACTTTCTTTCTAAGTGTCTGTGTAATCACCATAGACTGTATAAAGAAGTGGCCTAAGTGAGTGTGACGTCACCCATAGTGTTCGGCTCCAGTCAAATGAAGCTCATCGACGCTAGAGCAGTTATAGTGGCTAATCTGGAGCCGAGTTCCATGTTTGGAATTCCGAGCGCGAGTATCATAGCAACCAAAGGATCAATCCGGAGGGAGGCTGTTGAAGGTAATGCCTCTTCCCACACCGCTGGTTTAGCAGAGAGCGGGTGCTTAGCAACACTGTCAATCAAACCTGTTGCTAATGATAGCGGGAGCGACCTCGGAGAAAGAAGGCGCCTGATTTGTCTGGTATTAATGTTCATATCTTGATTTACGGACACAATACCTAAATAAAAATACCAGGATCACGTAGAGCGGGTTAAAATGAAGATTTTAAGACCAAAATGACGAGTCTGACAGCAGCAGTTACGGAGAGAGGGATGACAGTTTCTCAATATAAAGTGAACTGGAGCTCGAGTCGATGGAGCTGGAAGTGCGCCCATGATCACTTCCTATTTGGTGGCGGCCTGCAGGTTAGCTATGTCCATTTATATACACAGTCAATGGTAATCCCTCAGTTGTCCAGGTATGATCCATAGTAAAAGAAAAATGTAATTCTGTCAACTGGGCAAAACGTTTTTAGAGTGAAGATATTTCTCTGCTCATCCAAACCACTTCTTTCAGTTCTGGTCAGATCACTGCTGGACACTGCGTTATATCTGTCTGAAGGGAGGAGCTAACTACACTGAAACTAAAACACCTATTTGTTTACAGTTTCTGTTTGTTGGCTTCTTTCTACCTCTTTATAAGTGCACTATGTAACTTTGATGATGGAGGGTTTGCCACCTCCTTGCCTCCATAGAGATATTGTTGCTTTGCCTAGAAGGTTCCACAGTATGGTATTACATTTATCTATCTCCATGGAGACAAGCAGGTGACACCACCAGCAGATCTGTGCAATTTTTTTTTTCAGATCATTCTGAACAGTAAAAACACCCACAGTTAGATATTATGCTAGATGGGTTCCATGCCATACTTTGGAACATTCAAGTCAAAGTCAACAACATCATCACAGAGACACGTAGGTGGGAAAAAGTAATACACATTACAATTTGTGGCATTAACAAAATTGAAATGCAGTTGTAACATGTCCCTTGTAATTAAACATAGGTATAATTAAAAGTTAACCATAAATAAACTATTTCAAGTTTCTGACACTAGCATTTTACAGTAAAGGCAAGGCAAGGCAAGTTTATTTGTATAGCACAATTCGTACACAAAGTAATTCAGAGTGTTTTACAGAATAAGAAAGACATTAAAATCACAATACAAACAAATCAAAACATAAATAATCATCATACAATTAACATTACAAGAGAAGAGTGTAGTATAAAACCCTTTCAGTCATATGCACAGCTAAACAGAACCGTTTGGAGCCTGGATTTAAACATTGTCAAAGTAGAGGCCTGTCTCACATCTTCAGGACTGTTCCAGGTTTTAGCTGCATAAATTGAAACACTGCTTCCCCATGTTTAGTCCTGACTCTGGGCACCAGCAGGAGGCCGGTCCCTGAAGTCCTCAGAGTGTGAGATGGTTCATGTGGCACTAACATGTCAGAGATGTACTTTGGTGCTGGGACATGGAGAGACTTGTAACAAGCAGAGCTGCTTTAAAGTCTATTCTCTGAGCCACAGGAGCCAGGGCAGAGACCTGAGCACAGGACTTATGTGTGAAGTACTTCCTGGTTCTAGTCAGGACCTGAGCAGCAGTGTTCTGGATGTACTGCAGCTGTCTTAACGCTCGTTTGGAGAGGCCAGTGAGCAGGACGTTACAGTAGTCTAACCTACTGGAGACAAATGCATGGATAAGTCTCTCCAAGTCTGGTTTGATTGATGTGGCTGTTAAAGTTCAAGTGCCTAGATAGAAAATAAAAATGGGAAATCTACAGATGCCATTAAATGAATTTGAGGTACAAAAAAATAAGATCAAATATATTTTAGTCACTTTCTTTATAAGTGCACTATGTAACTTTTATGATGGAGAGTTTGCCACCTCCTTGCCTCCATGGAGATATTATGGCTTTGCCTGGATAGTTCCACAATATGGCGTTACATTTATCTGTCTCCATGGAGACAGGCAGGTGACACCACCAGGTCAAACTACAGGGCAGATCTGTGCCCACTCAAGTCAAAGTCAACAACGTCATCACGGAGACAAGCAGGTGAAAAGTTACATAGTGCATCTTTAATAATCCGTCTGCAGATCAAATGGGAAAAAGTCATACACATTACAGTTTGTGGAGTTAACAAAATTGAAATGCTGTTCTAAGATGTCCCTTATAATTAAACATAGGTATATTTAAAGGTTAACCATAAATAAACCATTTCAAGATTTTGACACTAGTATTTTACAGTAAAGAGGATCTAGCATGGCATATTAATACTATAATACAGCTATTACTCCACAAGCTAGATTACTGTGTCATAATTAGTACAGCAACATCTTCATACGCAGCTTAACTATATACAGTACAGTACATACTCTGACATGAAATCCATAGTAAGCCTGGTTTAATCAATGACAGGCTGGGCTGGGGCGTAGCACAGGGTGTACAGTCGTAACCTCAATCAATCGAGTGAGCAGCACCTCGCACGGATCAATACTACAGTGAGTCCCTGGCCCATCTGTCGCCACGGTTACAGTAGCAGTCTGTACGTCAATAACTGCTGCCAACATGGGTCAATATCAGACAAAACTAATATGTGATGAACAAGGCCTTCTCCCACTGGATCTTTTCATTTATTTGATTGATTATAGCTTTTTATCTTTTATAGATGCATAATTCTATGATACATTAACAACAAGGTCACATAAAAAATATTGGGATAAAACAATTAGACTTTGTTTTAACAATATGGCATTCATTCATAACGTTCATAACAGCTGACAACTTAAGAGTACAATTGAATTTTTTTGAATTACTTATGTGTATTTTGATTTGTATTAGGTCATAGTTCATCTTCGAATTCTAGTAGTTAGAGATATTCTTGTTTTTGTTTATTGGAAAGGTCTGCAGCTAATTCTGTGGTAGTAAAAGCATGTGATTTGCAATTAAGACTTTGAATTTTTTTTTTTTTTTTTTTACTAGCACGTCTCTATTGTTTATGTTCAGCAAATTAATATTGAAAACCATTGTATTAGTTTTTAGAACAAATTAAAATTTTATTGTGTAAATTGTGATCGATCAATATGAAAAAACAATATTTTTGTCATATCGCCCAGCCCTACTCCAGAGTGTACAACAGACGCTAAAAACGACTTTAAAATAAGCACATGAATGAACCTGTTTTTCTCCCCAGACCGACCGGGCCTGAGCAGCATTGACCGGATCGAGCGCTGTCAGGAGGAGTTCCTTCTGGCCTTCGAACATTACATCAACTACCGCAAACATAAACTGGCCCACTTCTGGCCCAAGCTGCTAATGAAGGTGACGGACTTGCGCATGATTGGTGCCTGCCATGCCTCACGCTTCCTTCACATGAAAGTGGAGTGTCCCAACGAGCTGTTCCCCCCTCTGTTCCTGGAGGTGTTCGAAGACTGACCAGCAGGGGGCGCTGGCCTGGCCTTTGTGTGTGTGTGCATGTGTCTGTCTGTACGGATGGAACCAGCAAACCGCCCCAACTCTCCACTCTGAGCACTACTGACTTCATTCCGTAGAGTAGAGGAGTAGCTCTCTGGTCAGGACACCAACCATTCCCTACAGTGCGGGTACATGTGAATAGCACTTGTGTTGTTGTCTTTTTGTTTTACCGGATTGTTTTTCGTTATTGCAGATATAACCTCTCACACCTCGGATTTGAAAATAGTTTTATTTTGTGTGTCCATGATTGTACAGTCGGTGTATTTTTTGGTGATTTTTTTTTTTAGACACATACTAGAAAAAACATGCAATTTCTTCTCCGTCGATTTTAAAATGGCTGCTTAAGTTACTCATTTCTAGCAACCAAATCTCTTTCCCGCCTGCTTACTGTTGGTTAATAGCCGTTATATATAATACAACTCTGTGAATGCAAATTTGATGTAGTTTCACACCAGTACAACGTATCCTCCAAAACCAGTCAACCCTCACGTAAACCTCAGTACAGTAACACACAGGTCGCTATGAATCTCAAAATTAAATGTTAAAAGTTAGACAGTGAAAACATAGTCCGTTCCCAATGCGAGCATGTTAGATTCTGTTCAATGCATGCACTGTTAACACTACATAACCGTACTCAGCAAATGATCCAAGCCTCACTGACTCGTAAAAATGGTCGACATGATTGAATGTTGTGTCCAAATTCACTTGTTCCTACGTTAGACTATTTTTGTTGTGTTTTCAAACATTTATTTTTTGTTCAGCTAACTTCCATTGGCAGTTTCCTTCCGTCCAGGGTTGCTACTGTAAACCACCTCCATACGCATTAGGGATGGGACGAGACACTATTTCTAAGGTGAAATATATTATATATATTGTTGTTGACATTCTAGTACTGCACCAACATGTGACCCTATTTTGCCCAATCCAAACGTAAGCGTATGGAAAGAAAATATTGCAAGATCGGTTTCTCGTATGTGCAAAATCTAGTGCTAATTTTGTCCTGAGAGATCTTGTGGCATGAGATCTCGTCCGATCCCTAATGCGTATAATGCTGTCTTACATTTTAGCAAAAAAAAAAAAAAAGTTCTTCACAACATCCTCGTCTTCCTCTTGGCCTCATGCCCGGCAGCTTAAAGCCTTCATTTTACCCGTTTTCACTAACCTTCTTCTGTTATCCATAGCAGCTACAAAATCTTAAGTACTCCTCATCATGTCCAAAGAGAACTTAAACATCTTTGCTACCTCCAGCTCTCTCTCCTGTCTCCCCCACTCTCTGAACTATGGGTCTCCAACCTGTTCGCTACAATTGGACCTTACCACTCGCGACAGCTTAGTCAGATTTGTAGAAAATAATTCTTGCATTACTACGTTTCATAAGTTCTGCTATTTGGAATAAGTATATAAGGAATTTTAAAGGTGCACTATGTAACTTTCCGGTGGGGGGGAGGTCCAGGAACTATTTGTCCCCACGGAGATGTCATTGCTTTGCTTGGAATTTTCCGCAGTATAGCATTAAACCTATCGATCTTGAATTCAGTTTTATTAATGTAATGTAATTTGGCCATAGAGATTGATACATTTAATGCCGTACTGTGGAACATGCTAGGCAAACAGGTGGTGCGCCATCTACCAGGAACGTTACGTATCTTTTAGTGAATAACAAACGATGCAAACGAGCTTAGAGCCCATTGTTCTTACTCATATAACCAGCAATGCCTCTCGACCACGTTTCATCACACGGCATCTACACACACAAACGTTATTACATTCAGTGCAGCCTTTATAGTCGTGAATCCTCAAATTCTCTTGTGCAATCGAACAAGTGATTTTGGACACAGCCACCGACTTGTAATACAAAAGTAACCGAGAGAGTTGCTTATGTGCTTTGCTAACCGCTAACAGATCTCAGATACCAGAGCAGTGTTGCGTTAGACTGTAGAACCGCTCCATTACTGAAAGGCGCGATAAATGAATCATCTCTCCATCTGCTCACGTTGCATAAAATCTGTCCGAGCCAACGCCAACTAGTAAAAGGCTTGACACAAAAAGGCGATATAGCGTTAGCGTTAACCTATTTGACGTTGTGAGTTTCTGAGCACTATTTAAAGCACATAAAAGACTCCGATGTCAGGAAAAAGACAATCATTCAGTCTCGCGCTCTGTCGTTTCTGTGACAATGAAACATACCGTGCCAAAATCCAAGAGTTGTGTGTGTGCCCCCTGCAGGCTGTCGGAGCACGATCACACTCAGAGGAGCTGTCAGGCCGAGACGCTTACAAAGTCCTGTCGAGGTCGTGTCGTGTCTGTAGTCGCAACACAAGTCATTCACATGTTTGTTTGGTTTTCTACAACTGTTCAAGCACAGGGGTCATACAAAGTGACGTCATGGTGCTACATGGGTTAGGATATGTGATCATTTAATATGCATTCAGATGTTTTACAGTGGCATTGCAAATACACAAATACTTGGGTTGGATATTATTGATAGACAAAGTGCTTGTTATGATTATGAAGGAATCTCAAATACGTTTTTACAGATTATGTAATCACGATAAAGGAAAATATTATGGGTTTATGCAAAATGTATAAACAATTTGTCCATTATTCAACCCTTCCTACCTTCAACTGGTGCAATTAAGACATTTTAATCTTTGTCCCACCTAAAATTCCTATCTTTAAAGAAGTTAAAGGGGACATTAAAGGAGACGTATTATGGGAAAAAAAAAATTATATATCCAGAATGATATCACTGTATTTTTATACAGATTGATATCAGTCTGGTTTCTCACATCCTCCGTTGCATCTCAAGCCTGGCCAAACGTGATGATGAGGTGCAACCAGATTTGTTTTTTCAGTGATGCATGTAAAACGAAGGAGCTCATTGGTCGCTGGATTTACACATAAAATCTAATCTCTCTCACCTCAGATTAACAGAGTTTAGTGCTTCACTCATTGATTTTGCAGAAATCCACCATCTTTTTCAGCCCAGTGTGATTTTTTTTTTCCTCTATTTTTTCCAATACGGATGGACCATGGCCGCCCCCAATTGGCTAATCCACCTGTCAATCACGCCAATTTGAAAACTTAGATTCACCAGTGACCAGACTCACATCTTCGTACAGTACTGAAGAAGTGTGTGTTCTGGATCCCAGGCGAGAAACTGAGGCTTGTAATAAGTAGGAAAACCTATAAAATGTATGTGTAATAGTATTTATTTGAGTAACTTGAGTTATTATTGTTATTGACCCAATTTCACAAAAATATATAGGCCCAATTTCACAAAAAGACATTTTTAAATTAATTTTGTGTCTCGAAAACCAGTGTTTTAGATCAGTATTCAGTAATCACTGATTTAGCATGTTAACAGGTCTCCTTAAACTCGTACAGAAAAAGTAAGTATGAGATGAGTGGGTTGCTGTTGTCTTGCCTATCAATAATATCATGTCTACGGTATACACACAAATGGTAGTTCATACGTCATACTTACCGTTTTCCTTTCCGTTCAAATCTGGGCCCACCACTGTGACGTCCTGGTGGGAGAGTGTGGCCAAAAAAATGAAAGACAAAACTGTGTAATTTGCCTGGGGAACTTTGTCAAACTGTAGCGCTTTTACTTTCCCTGGTTTGCTCCCTTGTTTTAATTGGATTTTCTGTACGATCTGGCCGTATGCAATGTGACATCCACGGGCTTTGTAAAATGTCACCCATGCACTACTTAGCCTACTTACTTTCTTTCTCCTTTTCTGTGAAGTGATGCCTTTTAATCCAAGCAATAGATTTCGCTGCAGTGTTTGAACGAGCCGGACCTCACGTACACACACCTCCTGTACAGACTAACTAAATGCACAGACAATCAGAGGGAGAGAGGCGGGTGGGGGAGGAGGCGGGCGCCTGCACGGGGCACCTGGCAGAGGGGGCATTGATCACGGTTATGGACATCTGAGGTTAGCGTCTTCAGGTGTTAGCGTGTTTACAGGAGTCGTCAAAGCCTGAGTCTGAGCCACCTTATTATTAAACAAGGTCTTAGAGGAGCCGCGAGAAGTGTGCTGCGCAAGTTTACTCGACCTTTGGCTGACCTCTGCGTTGGTTGCCGATTGGTTGATCAAAAGAACAACATGGTAGTAACAAACTTTTGATCAGATTATGTAAGAACAACGTGATTTCATGTATAGCAAAGAATGTGTAGCTTAAAGATTTTGCTTACGGAAACTTCGGTAAATCAAATGTTAACTGACGCCCATATGTGTTATTACATGGATGCGTATTAACAAAACCGGTTGCCCGATCAGTAACCAATCAGAGGTCAAGGTTAATGGTTTGTGTTAATGCCACTAATAAAATGAATAAAAGTTAAACATCATTGACAATAGCTTCTACAAACTTGATCTCTACTCTTGAATAGATGTAGGCTACACGCTTCATTATCTCAGTGGCCCTTTGGACCAAAAGTCCCAGGAACTAACCTCAGGAACTAAATCAGGTCGCCTCTGTTTGGTTTTCACTGCATCTCGAGACCTGTGTGTAGCCTCATGAATCAGGTTAGCATGTTAGCGAAGCATAGCTAAGCGTATTAGTGACAGAACACATTACTCTCAGTTAATCAATAGATACAATTTACTGCATAACCCACACTTACCTCTTCAGACCGTAGACTAGACTCAGGAGTTCAATAAAGCTGTCACAGTATTACTCATCATGCTAATTGCCATATGACTATTGATGCTGACAGTCTGAACACATCTATATTATTTTGACCAATAAGAGCCGTTCAGTACTGTTCAACCAATAGCTGTACGTTAGTCTCGGCACACTCCTCTACCTCAGGCGCAGAAAACAAGAACGTGGAGCTAGCTAATGTTAGCGCATGACGTTCCTCTAATCTTGGAATGATTTAGGTTCCTGGAAAACTCCACATGCAGAACAAGGGCCGTTCTGAGAGTCATGGCAACATAAATATTACAAATTTTGCATTTGTATTATGTATTTAATTCTTATGTTTAAACAAAAGCAGCAAATTGAGGTTAACATGTTGGTGCTCTTAAAGGGCCTGTACCTGATTTTAAACCATGAATAGTTTGAACTTTTAGCCCCGCCCAGTTAGTATTTTGTGCCACTGTGATATTGGACCATGACACAGAAACGACGGTATGGGATAGTGTCATGTAGTTTTTACATATACTTCTGTATTCTATACTGACTACTTACATTTTTTTTCACTCTTGGGCAGGAACCATGACAGAGAATCAAGTGTGTAGGATAGTGCAGGCAGTTTCCAGTGGTTCTTGATTACAATGTGTCTGATAGGATGAAAAGAGGTGACCTTGTTGGGAGCTTCTATATTACCTGAGAAAATTACAAAATAAATATAAAATATATAAAATGAATAGATTATATGTTTATTTAATTACTATACAATACTCCCTGTCTCTAAGGGAGTACCCAGTGAGGAGCTCAGTCACACAGGAAGATCTCGGAGTAGAGCCGCTGCTCCTCCATATTGAGAGAAACCAGCTGAGGTGGCACAAGCATCTCTTCCGGTTCTGGAAGTCTCTCTGGAGAGGTGATCTGGGCATACCCCACCGGGAGGGGCCCCAGGGAAGACCAAGGTCACTCTGGAGGTACTATATCTCTCAGCTGGCCTGGAAATCTCTTGGGAACCCCTTGGGATCCCCCGGAGGAGCTGGAGGCAGTGTGTGTGTAAAGGGAACTCTGAGCGTCCCTACTTAGACCTGCCTCTGCGATCTGGCTCTGGATAAAGTGGATGAATACCATACAGTAACATGTCGTAAAGAGCATTTATCTTGACAAGAATAAATTTAAATCAGGTACAGGCCCTTTAATTCTGATGTATGCAAATGGACGTATAGTTTGACCCATACAAATAATGCACAGCAAAAAGAACATTATGGTTAGGAATGTATTGCTTAATTGTTTGTTATATAGCCTATAGATGTATTACTTATAATGTCAAAGGGTTTTTATAAATAGTTCGAATTCATAGCATTAAGGTAAAAACTTTTATGACAAAATTTTTAAAATAAAATGGATTAGCCTATTTATTTACGCTAACAAGGCCATATCGTTATTGTACGTAAACTGATCAATGCCTCACGCCAGGTTTCACTGTATTGTCCTGCAATGGTGCCATTGTCCCTCCCAGTCGTTACACTTGGTTTCTCAGTTACAAACTATAACATAATGTGCATCATAGAAAACATATTTTACCACACAACGGAATATGGATGTATATTTTCAGACTGCAGATTTTTTTTACAGATGTTGTTAGCATAATATGTTTTGCAAAGCATTAAAATAAAAATAAAAAATGAATAAAAACTTGCTCTAATACCAAGTAGCAAGATCTGAAAAAGTATTGCAGTAGTTGGACTTCACTAACGATAAGCAGCACAATGACACATAACAATACCAGCATTTATTTACGGGAAAAAATTCATTCACGTCAACACCGACTTCTCTCCTCGTGTGCTTGAGTGTCCTCGTTCAACTCCGTTCATCACCCACTGGAAAACAAAGAGAGACAGCCGTGAGAACTGTGTGTCCAGACTGGTGTTTGTGCTAGCTAACCGAAAAAAACTAAATGCAAAACAGTCCAAAATCCAGCGCCTTGCACTCACTTCGACTGGGGAGCGCTGTCCGCCAATCAGTCGACTCAGGGCGGCGTCCCGACTGAATGTGGAAGTCTTTTGAGAATTTTGAATTGTGACAATGAATGAGTGAATGACGCTAATGTGAACTGGATGTTGAGAATAAAGATGGTTTTGAGAAATGTTGGTTTCTTTTTGTTTTGTTCAAATGGCTAATTACGAGCATGGCTATTAGCAACGTGAGGTTAAAGGCAGTGATTTTTGCTAGATTTTTTTGTGTCTTAAAAACTTGAAAAATATAACTAGTCCATTTAAAACGGTTTGCAGTGGTCTAAAGTTATTCCTCATTCACCTTATGCATTCAGAGCGTCCTAATTATTCACCGTAAAGAGTTTGTAAGCCCTTTTCACAGCTCTCAGACACCAGTTTTGCTGTAATGGTAAAGCTAACAACACCTAGCATGCTAACACACACTTCCACAGACAATAAAATGTTTTCTAATTAGATGCAGGCAGCACACAGCTGACTTATTTTTTTTTTACCTTCAAGAGCTGCTAATAACATATAAGTTATCTGTACTGGGGGAAGACAGATTTTGTTCAAATGCATGGGAAAAAATCTGTAGCCTCCAGCGCCTTTAAACCAGGTTGGGGTTTGTTATAATATATGATGTCATAATTTCATAACGTCATGGGCCTATTAGGTCTGTTACCTTATGGAAGATTGACTGTTTTGGAAAGAGATGTCCAAACCTATGATCCTAAACCTATAAATGTTGGACCTTATCATTTTTGTGAAGCCTAAAAAAAAAACAAAAAAAAAACTTGTACATAAAATTGTAATATACAGTCTATGGCAATGACCTCAAAAGTGCCGGTGTCACCTTCTGTCTGCAAGCGTGAGCGCCCTCTTGTGGGCTGTATGGGAAACTCATTTGCAATTGACAGTAGATTATTCAACATTTACCTCTTTTACAGCACGTTTTAAAAGCTGTGGTAGTCACTATATCAATGTTTGTAATCAAAGGTGGGGTATTAGCAATAACAACAATAAAGCCGCTTTAAAAAAATAAACAAACCATAAAATAGGCTATATATATCTATCCACACTCCAGACTTTCAAACTGCACGGAGTGGCGCCATCTACTGGATAGGTCTATCCATACAACAGAACTCTGAAGGGCTACGTCAAAATTTCTCTTCTTGAATCTTGTTATATTGTCAGATGTCACATGCGCTTTAATAGTTATTTAGCTGCAGACTCATTTGCAACTAGCAAGGATGCATTTAGTTTTTATGATAGATTGATATGACAGATTTTATGTTTAATTATTAACAGAATGTGTTTATTTGATCCATTTAAATGTATTAAGGGGCAGATAGTCTTGTTATTGGAGCATATTGCTAAGGTTTAACCCCTGTAAGCGAGCATAAGAAAACTGAAAATTGAGGAGAAATTTCTATAGTGGACAATGTCAAGTTTGCTTCCCTTATAACTTTGATGCAGTATTGTATCACACAAAGGGGGTGAATTAAGCTAAACTAAAGCATGTATTAGCAACAAGGGTAAGAAAAAGTGCATATTTAAAGAAACAGACACCACACTTTGCATTTATAAAATTTATTTGTCGATATATTTATCTATACAGTACTGTCTTGATAGCACGTCTCTTCATATAGAAATCTATGCATACTGCAATCCTTTGACAGAGGAAAACAGAAACACATGAGCACGACGTCAGAAGCTCTGGATATCCACACATTCTACAGAAGAGTCCCAAAATTCAAACGTCAACGCGACAAATGCACCGGCGGCAACTCACTCACACTGTAGCTTAGTTCAACTACAATCAGTGAAAGTACAATCATAGTTTGTTTATTCATATAGCGCATCTATTCGTAACTCTATACTATACATTCTGTACAAAAGGTTTTCAAGCAAATCGGGTGTAGCTGGAGCCTGCGATCGCTTCTGTTGTGATGTTAAAGAGCCCAAATGGACACTGCAGACTGCATCCCCGGCCAGGACAAACAATATCAGAATTTACAGTAAAAAAAAAAAAAATACACATATACTCAAATTTTCAAAACAAGATCATTAAGATTTCAGCGCCGATCTCCACTGGTCCACAAGTGGAAAAGTGGCCATTTTGATTTGTCGAAATGCCCAAATAACTTAAAAGGTAAACAGGAAATAAAAATACAACACAACTGCGTTATAGAAATTCAAATCAGAATATTTTCTTAGCGTTGCAACAATATCCTAATAGTTTTCTACATTTTCGGTTAAGAAGACTCCTCTATTGTTTAGCCAGTGTCCAAAGAATAAGAAAAAAGCTAATTGTGGTGAAGGTTGGATTTGACGATTCATTCTTTTAGTTTTCAAAGCAGTCACATATTGCACTATGAATGCAAAGACACCAGGCTACACTATAAAGGAAAGTGCTTCCATTGTTTGTACAGTTTCAAAACAGAGGAGCCATGTTTCCATCCAAAGGCAGGGGGCGCTGCGCTTCAAAACTGTGTTCAGAAATAATAGCTGCTTTTTCAGACAATTGAAGAGGCTTAACTATGAAATGTTATATAAATTTTGTGTTACATTTTACATTCTATCAATATTTACATTGGACCATGAAAGTTACACTTAAGTTCTAATATTAACCAATTTACTATTTGTTTTAATATTCTTATTTGTATGTTTTTTTTTAATCCAAACAGAACAAATTTATCAAAACAAAAGTAGTGCAATAAGTTAAACTAAACTTTTTAGTACCCAAATCCAAAGGTAGGCAACCATTTCCTCTGTACCTGACATTAGTATTAGCATGTTAGCATTAGCATATTAGCACTTCCCTGTACCTCTGGCTGGAAACATGGCTTCCAATCCACACAAAAACACAGACACATACACGTCAAGCACTGCGTCTCGTCTGTACACATCATTCTCCCTACAGTACAATTGGATTTTCAGTTTGTTCCCCCATTTCGCGTCCAAGTTTTAGAGACCAGGATCTACTACTAAAGATGGTCCCTCCTTGGTCCGGCTCTAGTCCTTTAGTCTCTGGAGGGAGGGGGGAGGAGGGAGGTACTTGGGGGGACTCAGGAATGGACCTTGAACGCTAACAGCTGCTCTGAGTGCATGTTGTTGAGCGAGCGCAGGTCGGGCAGTTTGAGCAGCAGTTTGGTAAAGATGGCCACCTCGTTGGGGTGGTTCTTGGTGATGATGCTGCGGAGCGCACGGATCAGCGTCTCCTGTAGAGCCTCCACCGAGTTCACGTTCTCTATGCCCGAACGATCTGAAACACATGAAGAGAGGGTAAGCAGGGAGTGTAAATACTTGGATAAAGTCAGCTTATGTTTAAAATGCTTTCTTTTCATTTATTCAGTATTTTTTTTTGTCCACTGCTATTTTTTTTTTGTGAGCTGGTATGATGAATGGTAAATCGGTACATTTTTAAAGAACATATATTATGCATTTGTGTTGTATCAACTCCCTTTTTCTCTTTTTTACATTTTCTAACTTAAAATAATGTCTGCATTTCCAATGAAATGGAACATTGGGGCTCCCTCTGCTGTCAGCAACAGGCATTAACATTTAGAAAGTTAATAGTTACCGTCCTTAACCTCTGTGAATGTAATGCTAATAGAGCCATGTGTTTGTTGTGAACATGATTTGACCTCAGAATGAGTCCGGTGATGGTTTATGGGTTAAAACTGTCTAGAGTTTTATCTATGGCTCAACTTAACAGCAAAATGTGAAGAGAACTTTTTTGAGTGCTCAGAGAAGATGATTTTGGATTAGTTGGTTAATGAATTAATAACAAGTGTGAATTAAGCTATATACAACTCCAGGTATGTTTTTGATGAGGAGTCAACATTATAACATGGTCAAAAGTCTTTAAAACCAGAAAGATTTGAACCAGTTACTCTGTGGCTGGTGGCTAAATATACTGACTAACTGTGCCACTGTTGCCACGGTTTTCCTTTAATATGTTAATGCGAGGATGTATAGTTGCTAAATAATTAAAAATGTTACAACATATCCTTTTATTATTTTAGGGTTTCCAAATTGACACAATGATTTGGTTGTTCTTCCCAAAACTTCCAGTCAGTTGGTGGGTGATGTATGGACTGATTGATTAAACCAATAAAAGATAGACAAGACAAGTAGTAAGTAGTAGTAAAAGTAAAAGTAGTAAAGCTGCATTAGATAGTATTTTACCTGCTGAGACCAGGACCACAGCAGTGAAGAGGCTCATCTCCTCGTCGCTCAGGCCCAGGTTCATGAGCTTCTCACTGAAGTCGAACATGGAGTTGAGCAGGTCTCCGGCCCCCATGGCCCTCAGGCAGTCCATGCTGTACTTCTTACCCCCCAGGAAGGTGACCGTGCGCTCCCTCACATCAAACAGGGAGGCGAAGCGCACCACCAGCACCTGAACACATCCAAACAGAACAGACTATAGTACAGCTGCACTGGGAGGAGACAGAGTGTCACATGACATCATTCTGTGCAGTATTGTTAAACTGGCACCAGTGTTTGAATCTCAACTGTACGACTGGAAGTACCCACGTGGCTCACCTGGTCCAGTACATACGACAGAACCGCAGAGACAAAGGGTTAAATCCCCTTTATATCTTATCGACCTGGTTTGGCCAATGTTTACTCTGTCCTATAAAGGTAATTGGTGCTTACTAAATACGCACATGTACAGTACAGAGCAGAGTGAGGTAACAGTGTGTGTACTGCTGCAGTACCTCAAAGGTGCCAGCCTTGAGCAGGCTGACCTGGTCGTGCTGGGACAGCTCTCTGAAGCCGGGGATCTTCTTAGCAAACTCCACCACCTCCCTCACCGCAGGGGTGAAGCTGTGAGAGAACTCCTCCCACACCGACGGGCCAGACTTGTCTGGGTCCACGTGAGGGGACAGGTTCATGGGACACACCTGAGGGACACAGAGAGGACACTGTCAGTCTGAGACTCAGGACAATCACAAAGACTTTCACACGACCCTTATGGACCCGGGTCTCTTACCAAGTGCATCCGGGTGCCCCCCCTCCACACGGGGCGGCCGTATGCCCTGTGTGCGGGGCCCTCAGGGGCCAGGCAAGGGGCCGAGCTGCTCTGGGGCACTTTGAAGGGACAGGCACTGGTGTCCTGGTTTGGCGGGGTTTCCATGGTGACCAGGTTGTTGTGGCGGTTCCAGTCGTTCTGGCGCTGTTCCGAGCTGCGATTGGTCATGCTGTTGTCAGTGGGTGTGGCCTCCTGGTTGTACATGAAGGTCTCCTGGTGGGCGCGCGTCACTGATCCGATCACTTCTTCCTCCCCGCTGTCTGACGCACTGGGGGAGCCGGAGCTGGTTTCCATGGAAACGCTGGGCTCCGGGTCCGAGCTGGAGTCCGATTGGCTGGAGCGGGGGGAGGAGGAGGGCGACGAGGAGGAGCCTGTGTCTGAGGTAGCGTCCATGTTGGCGGGCTGAGCTTTGGGAATGTTGAGGGCGGGGCTCTGCAGTTCGCTGTTCATCATGTTGTTCATGGCACTCTGCATCTCCAGGAGCATGCGCTGCTTCTCCCGCTTTGGGATGCGCCCAAAACGCACCGCTGGCATCCAACACACACACACAGGTCAGAGCCCAGACCTCTAACAAGTACCCACTGATAATAATAATAATAATAATACTAGTGTGAGCGCAGAGGCCTACTCACCGTCCCGGGACATGCCCACCAGCAGGCACTTCTTGAAGCGGCACTGCTGGCAGCGGTTGCGGCTGATCCTCATGATGGGACAGTTGTCGTTCAAAAGGCACTTCTTGTACTGGATGTTCTGCTGGATGCTCCGCCGGAAAAAGCCCTGCGACAGGACCACACACAGTGAGATCACAACCAGCACTACGATGAACGAGAGTTATTTTGGTTTGCGGCTGCCATAATGAAGCAGTCATATTGTCATTAGACACTTGCACTTTTCCTGTCACCCCCAGCCACACAAACCATGTCTGGAATGAAATGGGTCTGAACTGTTCATCTTCTGGTTGGGGGGCAAATACAACCACTGCACAACTGCTGTCTTTTATAATTCTCCTGATAAATTGTATTGAGCGGTAGTCTAATTTACATTTGTCGGTTTCTGTTTTCAGTCTCCTCTTATCCACATGAGACTCACAAATATAAGATAAAATATATGATCAGATACACTGCGGTACATTAATTAGGTTCTTATGGAGCAGTATGACTCATTGGCCGTGGTAAGTATATAACTGTGTTCCCAATGTGCCCTTGTGAATGCTGGAGTTCTCTGCGTGGTTTTCTCCCCTGTGGGTAACTAGGCCATGGAGCAGTGTGAGGTGAGCTGAGCAGGGTGTATGAAAATGAGAAAGCCTGAACTACTTTGGCTCCGTGCGCAGATGAGGATGACCCAGTTAAAAGTATAGTTCTCTCGTGACGTCGTAGAGTTTGGGGCCTGGCGTAATGCCCGGCAGGTGCTCCTGCGTGTGCACTTTTAATCAGAGCACTATCCAGGTGACTTGAGTAACACACGTGTGGCCGTTATGGAGAGTTCATGTGCTATTTTCCAGTTGTCTTTTGGAAGATTTTGGTTTACTTAAAGGTGGATTATGTAGCTTGAAGAGTGAAGGGCGCACCACCTGCTTGTCTCCATGGGGATGTTATTGTATTCCCTGGAATGTTCCACAGTATAAAATGTTCTTACTGTGACCATGAGCACCTCTCCACAGATCTGACCTTAAGCTTGGGCTGGTGATAGATAAGTTTAATATAACACTATGGAACACTGTAGGCAAAGCAAAAGCAATAATATCTCTTTGGAGACTATGCAGTTTTTGATGCTCTAAACGTTGTTTGGTTGTTTTCTATGACAATGAAAATAAAATCTTGATTGAATCTTGAATCTTCGATGGCGGACCCTCCACCATAAAAGTTGCATAGTGCACCTATGAATTGTGAATTATGTAAGGGTTTTCCACTTGCTTGTCTCCATGGAGATGTTAGTGCTCTGCCTAAATTGTTCCACAATATGGCATTGAACTTATCTATCTCTGTGGAGACAAGCAGGTCAGATACAGGTTACAGGTCAGATATGTAAAAAATAAGAAAGCATGTTTTTAAAACATGTTGAATACATAATGTCGTATTATGGAACATTCCAGGCAAAGCAATTATATATTCATGCAGACAGGAATGTTCCAGAAAAGTTACATAAGGAACCTTTAAGGAAGCCTAAGGCTTCTTGTAATGTCAGTTCTATTGTGTCTATTGTGAGTAGGTTGTAATGCCTGTTTAGTCTTGTTTTGTTTTGTTTTGGGGCTGGACTGACAAGTTCTTAACCCTGGTTTATTCCTAGATTAATATAAAAGGTAGATTTAAAAGGTCATTGTACTTAATTTGAGCTAAATTTGATGAACAAGAAGTGCTTTTAAACTCATCCCATAATAGAATTGAATAATTCGGACACTCGGAGATGCATAAGGTAAGTGAGGAATAATTTTGGACCACTGCCAACTGTTTAAAATGAACAAGTTCTGTTTTTCAAATTTTAAAACAGTAAAAATCAGGTACAGCGTCTTTAAAACACAGAATATTAGCCTGTTACTGCCTTATTGATTTAGCAACACTGTCATTGGCTTAGTGCTAACAGATACTACATCTTGAGATGAGGGTATATTCCCCGCGAAGTTCGCCAATTTTCTCCACACAATAAACCCATAGATGAGTCCCATTTTGTAATTTCGTTTAATACCTTGCATCCTTCGCATGCGTGCACGCCGTAGTGGAAACCCGATGCCACATCTCCACACACTTTACACGGCAGCACCAACCCGTTCAGTTCTGAGGAGGAAACAAAAACAGAGGAGAGTTCAACCGAGGACACACGGAGAGCCCAGTTCACATGAGGACACACACGTGGAGCGCTGGGTTCAGACCAGAACACACACGTGGAGCGCTGGGTTCATGTGAGGACGCCAGTCAAACCAGCATGCCAGTGTTATTAGTCACTTTTATTACAACAATATGAGATGGAAGTGAAGTGTGTGGGTACGGGTGTTTCCTTTAAGTTTAGACTGGTATGGTTTAACCTTTTAAATGCCAGCGCGGTATGTTCTAATTGCTGGTTCTTGGTTTTTGTGATGTAGACTGTTTATGAGTCCTATTGCAGCGGCATCAGTATGTATCTATAAGTACATTTAGCTTAAAGAATTGTAGTTATAATATAAAATTCTTGAAAATTATCTGTTTTTTGTTTGTTTTTGGTTTTTTTTGCGATTTGGCTGAATTTTTCTTGCTCAGGGACGGTAAATTGTTTGTAAATCTGAAACTGTTTAAATGTCTAAATGTGAAAATGTTTTTATGTTAATGCTGTTAATGATGCCTCACTGTTTTTGTTTTGCTCTTTAAAAAATTAATAAATATTGAAATGATATAAAAACATAATTCTCTTAATTATAGTCCATTGTTGTGTTTATTCCCACCCACACTGGGATGACCTCCCTGTACTTCACTGCAGCACACATTAGACTGGCATGATGGTCTCTTACTCGTGATGCCACACTTGGCGGTGGACGGCCCGCGTCCCTTCAGAGGAGGCAGGGTCCCGGGGCCTCGTCGGGGGGAGGAGCCGTGGGGGGGTGAGGATGACTGGTAGCTGCCGTTGGACGAGTCACTGTGGCAGGGGGCTGGGGCGGGGGGCGGGGGCCTGCCGTTGGACGAGTCACTGTGGCAGGACTCGGGGCTGGAGGCCGAGCTGGATGAGCTGATGTACGCAATTACACCTGCGAGACACCAATCAGGACATAAAGGACAAGTTAAACAGTTTTATTTGATTCACACATGAATTTTACTTAGGGTAAGACTGGTTAATAGATTACTGGGTTTCAGATGACATCAGAACATTCAATAGACCCATAACAGTTAATACAGATGGGGGGGGCTGAAATGAATATTGTTAAAATGCCGTTTTTTGTTGTAATATAGTGAGTTAACAGGTCTAGTCACTGTTAGAAATAATCAAGTTAAACATTTCTGAGTTTACATTTTGGATATTTCATGGCAAAGTACAATGTAATCAATAGAATAAATTTGTTCTTGCCCCCATGTGGGAGTATGACATCATCACATTTAGGTACAGTGTTGTCTTTGTTTACATTTTACACTGAAATCATATGATCTAAGCTAAAGGCCTTTTATTTCATCTGTTAAACTCCCATCACTATGCATCAAATGTATGGAAAAGTAATTTTTTGGTCATTTTCAAAGATGTGTTTCTCCAGCTCACTATTTAGAGATGTACTCCTGCCCTACTGTTGCTTTTTTTATCTTCTTCAATCTAACATTCCTTTATTATTTACCTTTCTAGAGAAACTGAATCACTATGAGATTCTGTACTGCTACTTTGTTTGTTTCATGATGAGTCACACAGTCACATGTGCCCTCACGTTTTTGCCGTAATGGGCAGGGCCAGTCTCAAATGTCAAAACAGAAAGAAATTATTTAACTTTTACCGCGCCAGGTCACTTAAACTTTAGTAAACAAAACCTTACTCTGCTTAAAGTCATTCTTTAGGTTGCATATTTACATGCTAAACCCTGAATCCATCCATACTATCAGCGTAATGACTTGAGTATATGACTTTTTATTGGTCTTCGTGGACTATTTACGATTTGAATTATTATTTTATTGCTTGTTTTTTCCTTCGCAAAATCTCATCTCACCTTGGACAAATAAAAAGTTACTGCCATTATTACATTACATGAACAGGAAGCATCATGCAGGCTACACGTGAGTTAGCCCAAAATAAGACTCGAATAGCATATATAAGACTTGAATGGCATACTGACCACGCAGCAGCCTCATTGGTTAGCCCTGTATCTCTCCTCAGCCTAGAAGCAACAGGCTTAACATAAAGAGGGCACTTCATAATAGGAGCAGCGCTGTCAGCCAGTAGGAGCCCAGCAGAGAAATTTTTCCCCCTTCCAACATAGGCTGACCTGATTTCTTTACCCTGCTACTCGGAATGATTAGGTAACAGCCATTACATAATATAGGCTAGAGCAGGGTGTGTAGTGGGTAGTCTGGCTCTGCCCCGCACCCATTCACATCCACACCAACTGGGTAACCACTGGTTAAAAGGCAGTTTAAATGGACTACTAGAAAAATTACCTAGGGATGGGCCTACGTGTCTCTCGGGTCACGTGGCATGTAGCGAGGGAAGATAAGACCAATGTTTATGAATGGGATCATGGAAAAAGGTTGCCCTTAAATAGCAAAGTTGTATATGTAAATTTGAAAAACATTTTTACCAATGAAAAGTAGGCTAAAGAAGCTGAGAATTCTTCAAATAAAAGGCTGACAGGTTTGGTAGGGTTAATTCTGGTCTTAGGCCTAGTTGGCTGACTTAAAATGGTAGGCTAACTGACTGCTGCAGTAAATGGGCTTTTTAGTACCATCCATGGTCAATAAAACTTGGCCTAATTCTGTCACACTTCTCAAAGGAATGCTGCATTCACGGCCCTCAAGAAGAACAGGCTCAACGTGACTCGACTTCAAGAGCGTCTAGCTTTAGGCGAAATACTGCAGTATATATGCATTATGTTGAGTAATGGGGTAATATACGACGTGTTTGTTCCTATCAGTTAAAAGTGTGGTGGCAATAATAATAAGGTAATAAGGTCTCATGATTAATACAAATAGATTCAAGTACAAACGTAGTCTATGGTTTATCTTAAATAGAAAATGTGCTACAAAATAACAAAAATGAGTAGACTACTATAGTACACGGAATTCTTTACACGTAACCCTTTTCACGTCGAATATTCTCACAAAATATCTCTTTAAACCCGCTCTTTAACTAGAAAAGCTTCGAAAGTCACACGGCAGCCGCGAACCCAGCGCCGCCCAGGACGCCTCTCTTCCCGCCCCCACGTGTCGCGAGCATGTTTTTTCCCGGGCAGAAGTGGGTCACCGCTCTACTGCTGCCGCCGGCCTCACGTGTATCCGCGCCGAGTCCACACGCCAGCCAACCCGGACAAATTATGCAATGCCTACGTCACGGCACCGCTCGGCCAATCAGCGGCGACGCACGACCAGCGTAAACACAGGCGCACATGGCCGGGCTGACGGGTCCATGTGAGTGGAGCCGACTGCAGTGCCGCTCGAGCCAACGACTTGGGTAATAACAGCGCTGTACTGGCACTGCTAACCTAGATTGTTATTAGCGCATAAATACAAGTGAGAACACTGAAATACATTTGTAATAAACGTTTCAGGCAACAGACAGTGACATAAACTGCATTTTCCATTACTTTTGATATCATTTCGACCCGTTTTCTAGAATGCACTATTCCTGTGGCATAAAACCTCCGTGCATCAAATAATGGTAGAAAAGCGTATTTTTGACACTCACCGGCTTTTGTCGACTCCATTTTCTTGGACTTTGGGGTCTCCTCCTCTGCTACCTTAGTGTTGAAGCCGTTTTTTCGGTTTGGAGTGTTCAGCAACTCTAAAGTCGCTGATTTTTCTCTATAAAAAGGCTACAACATGTATCAAGACGAAGCTACCGCTACAAAAACGTGAAAATGAAGGTAACTTTATCCTCGGCAGCTAACCTAACAGGAGAGCTTTACGATTCAAATGATCGTGGGTAAGTTTTTACGCCTAAGTTGTCGTGACAAGTCCTCGCTGGCTCTGGAAGCTTCTCTAATCAAAAATGGACCAAATACGTCTTCCTGAAGTGGCTAATGCCGTTGTTTCTCCGCAGAAACGCAGAGTTTCATAGAAGTTGAGGTGTCGGGAGAGGCGTCCGCGGTGCTGCTCGTGCTGTGGTAGGATCTGGCTCTGACTGTTTTCTCGCCGCGGTGAGTTCAGCCATGTGACCCAGTTCAACGACTCCTCCTTCCACTGCCTCCGCTGGGGTCAATGTAACCCACTGACATACTTTCAACTGGCAAAAGTGAACAAAGACACCAAGAAAACACTTCCCCAAAAGTGACAATTCACCAATGGTGGATGAAGTACTCCATTTTGTTACTTAAGTAAAAGTACAGATACCGCAGCAAAGAAATACTCAAGTATAAGTAAGAGTATCTACTTAAGTAAAAGTATTAAAGTACCCGTTTAAAAATGTACTTAAAGAGTAAATGTATTTCGTGCAGATTTTCAGGTCTTATTTTGATTTGATTTGATTTTGATTTGTGCTGAATTTGTTCAGCAGAAACAATTGAATCGATGGTTTTTTTTTCTAGCTTTTTTTATTTGTATATTTTTGTTTGCTTAAACTACAAATATGTTAAAAAATAAACCCCTGAGCCTTTTCAGCAGGTTTCACTCCATAATAAGTCCTGTTCAGGCATGTAGTGGAGTAGTTTGTGTCATCCGTCAGTCGTCCAGGTATGATCCATAGTAAAAGAAAAATTCAAATCTGTCAACTGGCCAAAAAAGTGTTTTTTTACTATGTAGTGGAGTAGAAAATACAGATACTTCATCTCAAGTGTAGTAAAGTAAAAGAAAGTAAAAAGTATCCACTTTGAAATCTACTTTAAAATCTACTTAAAGTACAGATAACTTAAATTTATACTTAAGTATATAACTTTACTACGTTTACTTTGTTACACCACTGCAATTCACTCAGAATTTCCTAAAATGAAATGTAGGTTTTGCATTCATTTATAATTAATGCTCAGAGGCGTATGCAGTGGTAAAAAGGAGCCATAGATGACTATTCAAAAAGTACAGTGAGCTGAAATGGGTGTCCCTGTTCAGACAGGCCAGTGCTTACAAATAAAAGGCCATCAGGTAAACTGGCCCACACAGGGTTGCAGGGGCACAGCTCCTGTAGGCTTCTCAATAACAGATGTTTTTTTTCCAATAAAATAAGGTTGATATATTTTTTTTCTGTTTTTCTGTTTTAAATTGCTCAAAGTAAGTAGGCCAACTGTGTATGAGGCTAAGAATAGATCGTGAATAGGCGATTTATTAATAAACTAAACAGGATGAGTATTTTAGTTACAGAATAGTTACATAATTACAGTTATTACTTCTCAACTCAATTAGCACCCGCTCAGTTTGCTAGAAATTTCCAAGGTAAAACCGGCCACTGGTTTTTAATAGAGTATTGTACAAGATCATGAATAATGTATAAGACTAGGGGGAGATCCTCCACTTTAAACTTAGTCAACACTACAAAAGTCAAAAGTTTTATTCTCTTGCTGGAAAATTTACCTGTTCATCGTTTGCTACGGATGAGCACACGCCCTTTAAACACATACTACTGAAAGTATAGGCTAGAATGCACAGGTCTAGCTACTAAACTATGACAGATATTTCCCTGCTGTAAAGTTCAGTGCTCAGTGTTTGGGGTTGGATGTGCCCCTGAGCAGTGAGCAGGTTCTGTGAGCAGTTCATTTGCAGTGTGGGCTTTGAGATGCTACAGAGAACACGCCTACTCACATTAAAATAAGTGGAATTGAGTTAGGCTGAGTCAGGACACTATATAGTTTGAAAGACAACAACATTTTAATGGTTATTTAATTAAGCAACATATTTTATTTTTATTTAACCTTTATTTAACAATAAAATCGAAAATCTCTTTTTCAAGGGGCATTTACGGATTTAAAGTGTGATAATTTGTAAACGGTAAATGGTCAAATTTTTGTATAGCACATTTCCACCTTCAAGGCACTCAAATCAAGGAACCACACAGCCATTCACACCCATTCACACCTATTCATACATATTCACACCTATTCATACACATTCACGCCTATTCATACACATTCACACACATTCACACACACCAATATACACAGATACTGACAAACACTCTACCAACAAGCTACTACATCCCAAAACTGTTGGAGGAATATTGTTGCAATATTAAGCTCAACGTTACGGTCATATATTCACTTCAACAATTTACAAACACGAGCACTGAGTAATGGAATCATGTTGTCTTTTAAGTAAAAAACAACAAAATGTGTTAAAAGGAACTAGATTGGACTATTTAAATATTCAGTCGCTGGCTCATTCAACACGTGGATAATTTTCTCTGATGTCACATAAAATAGGCAAGGCTAACTTGAAATTGAAATAACTCAAAAAATTATTTAACAATAACATGTATATTTTTACATTTATCTGTCTTCACCCAACTCAAAGAAGTAGCACTCTTCACCAGTGATTTCATTCATTAGCCATACAAATGCAACAGATAAGCCTGAATGTTGCTCATGTTTTTGGATCTAAATTGGGCTCTTCTCATGTTTCTAGTTACAATTAACCTACTGGTACTAGGCTTCTTTTAAACCAAAATATAATTTAGCCTAAGTCAAAATAAGCTCAAAGTAAACTTAAAGCCCAAAGCAGCTAAGTCTCCTATGCTTCAAAGGAACTTAAATAGATCAAGTCTAGTGGTTTTATGCTACAAATTAGTCAAGAGTTTTTTTTTGCGTCAACAGAAAAGAAACTGAAAGTGTTTTTACAGCCACAGAATGTCACCCCATTTTTCCTGTTATCACTTTTATTTTTCGTTATAGTGGAAATAAGTTTACCTTTCACATACTTGTCAACATACTAACATTTCAAACTCATTTTTGGTACTAAGGAATAGACTTGATACTCAATACCAATTCTGATACCATGATGATAATAAAAAAAAACACGCTTTCTTTAGACAAGAATTTTCAACATTAATTCATAGTATTTACTTTTCTATTCCCATGTGGCCTTATATCTGTGTAATCCCTCAGTCATCTTGTCTCGATACTAGTTTTAGTATTGATAAGTATCAGATTTTTGATACTTTTGTTAACCCTACATTCACACATGTACTTAGTTATATTTCTGTAT